>VYZT01056788.1:11727-23790 GCA_013400735.1 Pomatostomus ruficeps | reverse complement strand
TCCAAGTCCCTCAGCCTGTCTTCTTTGGAGAGATACTCCAGCTCTCTGACCATTCTTGAGGCTCTCTTCTGGACTTGCTCCAACAGGTCCACATCCTTTTTATGTTGGGGACCCCAGAGCTGGATGCAGCACTGTAGGTAAGGTCTCAGAGAGCAGAGTGGGAGAATCACCTCCCTGGACTTGCTGGCCACCCTGCCTCTGAAGCAGCCCAGACTGTGTTAGGCTGTCTGGGCTTCAAACTTGTATTGTCTGTCATGTTGTGCTCCTCACCAATAAATATCTCCCAAATCCCTCTCCTCAGGGCTGCTCTCAATCCAATCTCCAACCGTCCACTATTTGTGTTTGGGATAGCCCCATCCTACGTGCAGCACCTTGGACTTGTCCTTGTTCATGAGGTTTGCATGGGCCAACCTCTCCCGCCTATCAAGGTCTCTCTGGGTGACAGAGTGAGTTACTTGGTGTTGTTTTATTCCTTTCATACGGATGCTTGTTCTATATCCAATCTTGTTTGGGAACTGTAATATATAGTAGTATTTCTATAAATAAGATAAAGCCATTTTGCCTAAGTTTTCACAGTTTTCTCAAAAATGGTGGTGGAGGTGCCTCACTGCCAGAGCAACACTGAATTTGGAAAAGTAACAGCCGTACTGTTATCATGCACTACAGCACAGCTTGGTCACTAACAGTCTAGTCACAACCTTTCACTTGGGCTGTAATCTACAAAGTTTTTAGGGCCTAGCAAGATATACCTCCTTGATCTAGGTGTCTTTATGCTTACATAAAAGGAGAGTAGTGCTAGCTAGGATCTGTAAACTATTATAGAGCATCATAATATATTGCAAATAGAGTTACATCTTATGTTGACTCATATGTTGGAGTCTCTTGCTGGTAGCCATCCTGTTCTCAATAGTGACTGCTTGTTTGTTTTCTGTTGATACTGAATGAGGTGGTTTCAGTATTTAAAGCCTTGAGTGTCTCTAGACTTACCTACATAAAAGACTATGTCTCTCTTGGTGTTTTGATTGGTCAGTAAAGAAGGATTACTCTGAAAATCCTCCAGTGTATAAAGATGGCTGCTGTCAAGGTATTCCCTTTGGGACCTGCTTCCGAAGGTGGTCCAAGATAATTCCAATCCCTTGTCCCTTGAGGAACTCTGCAAGGCACATCTCCTTTGGTGCTTGGGGATTGCTGCGGCCTGCTTTTGCTATTTGTTGCTTGCACTTTGAGGAAGGGTTCATAAAAAGCAGAACAAATGTTTAGAATATCCACACGTCTTTTACAACACTATAAAGGCTGAGTACTGCTTGCATAATTCAGTGTCGTTCTGCTAAAGATGCAGGACAACTTTTGATTAATATCCTCTACATCCCAGGCCATTGTTTTGGGTCTCAGTTATAAGCATCTGTTATCTTTACATACCTGCCGGACCATAGTCAGAAGTGGACCAGGATGAAACTTGTATGATGCTTTTTCTACTCACTTATATGGACATTTGTGTTTTATTTCCTGTGGTGTTATTTTATTTTTTCCTTTTTTTCACCTGCTTTACATGTATAATAGCTGACAGAGAAGCAACTTCTAAAAATTTAGTTTCCTCCCTACTGCTAGAAGTACGAGATATTTTCTTTGCAACAGTACGTTTCCTTCAGGACTACTGCATAAGGCTACCTTAGCAGAAACATGACAAGATTGATCCCTGTGGACAGTTTTCTAAGTTCCTTGAACTGAGTGCTATTTTTGGAAATTGTATATGAGACTTTTGAAAATTACCCAAACTCTCTGTGCTGCAGGAGAACAAGGCTAAAAAGGACTGCCCAATTAATCAAATGAAATTGCCCCAAATTCAACCCAGCCATGCAATAGAAGGTTACTTGCCAAGTGTTCAGAGACCACCAGGACTAGAACACAAGAGGCACAAGGAGCACGCTGTGGGAAATTTGCTTTTTGTATAAACCTTTCCCTGTCGCTCCAAATCTTTAGTGAAACTCCTCCTTCTTGTATTTTACACACTGACAGGAGTCCTAGAAAGGTCAGTCTTTTAAAGATTGTATATGTACATGCCATGTTGTGTTTAATAAACTTTGAGAATTATCATCTTTCATGTCACTTAAATGTCTGCAGGTTGAGGTAAGATAGGTTTTTATCCTTAAAAAGATTATTATTTAAGTGGACTGTTGTACCTACAATAGATATGATTAGAAAAGGTGTCATAGTTTAGCTTTTTGTATGTGCATGTAGGAATGAGGAAAAAGTAATGTTTATTTCAGAAAATAATGGTATCTATGGCAACAGATGAATGCTGTATTTCAGTGAGGAAATACAAGCATCCATGTTAGAAAAGAAGAGGTTATTTCAATAATGACTTTTCCATAAGTAGTTGCACAAATTTTACAAGTCAAGAAGTATTGCCATAGTCAAACTAATGAGTATTAAGTTAATTCTGATACTCAACAGTGATTATTCCTGCAATTAAATATTCTTCTCAGGTTATGGTTAAAAAACTGCCTGAGAATATTTTCCAGAGAGACACTAACAAAAATAAAGTTTGACGTTTCTCAAGTAGAAATAGAATACAAACTTTTTATAGCTGTCCTTGTTACCATTTTATATCCATGGTCTCTCTAGCAGGATAATAAAGATTTCTAACTACATGTCCACGGGCAGATTTCAGCAGTTTTAGCTGAATATTTATTTAACTAGTACTTAAAAGCTTACCTAATTCATAAACATTTGTGTTAGGGATATGTGGTTCCTACAGGCACATTAGGGCAGTTTTTGATTTAGATTGTTTCTTGTTAATAATTCAAAATAGTAGCATCTTTCCAAAGCTTTAGGTGTTATCCCTGGCTGCTGTTTTGCTTGTACTGTATCTGTCTGAAGCTGTGAGTCCCTTTACCCTCTTGCAATATACACTGCTTCCAAAACTGCAGCAAGAGACATGAGAAAACACTTTATATCTTTGTTTATAGTAGTTGTGGTGAGCCAAGGCTGCATGCTAATGATCTCAATAGTGACTAATGAGTAGTGAAGTTTTCAAGCAGGAAAATGTTGAAGAGATGAAATAGCAGAAGTGAGAGAGAAAAACTAAATCAGACCACCACCATTAAAACCTGACACCAGCAGCCTGGAATTTTCTTGTGAAATTCACACCAGTTCAGAGAGTCCCTATAGCATATATGCCCCAACTGACTCTTTTAAACATGATTTTAATAGCTGTTAGTTTTCCAATTAGCAATCAGAAAGAAGTAGGAATTAAAATGAGGTATAGGTTCTGTACCATTTCACTGTGAAATAATTAATTTTATCATTAAAAAGCATGCAAAGATAGGCATGTGTAAAATGAACATAGACCTGGCTCAGATATACACTTTTACAGCAATTCCCAAGCTAAACCCTTGACGGGCTGCTTTCTTTGTACATGTATATTTTAGTATGTTTAACTCAAATTTTACATATGCAAGTGGCCTGTGAAGAACTTGGAAGGTGGCTCCGGAGTGGCTACTCTAGATAGTGATCCTTCTTCTTCGTCAACCCCTCTGGACAAAGGAATTCCATTTTATATGCTGGACATGTTTCATGGTGAGCATGGTGGAATGAGACTTTTCTTCTTTACGTATGTGTCCAGACAGCCTGTAAAGGCCTGAAGGCACTAGAAATGTGATTTCTCACATTATGAAGGATTACAGAGATCTTCAAGCACCTTGTCCCCAGTGAGTCTGTTATAATAAAGAGTGTTTTCATTCTGAAGAAATTCACCATTTAGAGGAAGAATTTGATACATTAAGTTTTTCTATAGACATAATTTTACCTTCTCTTTCACTCCAAAACCCCTGAGCTAAATATTTGTTTGTTTGTGGATGTGGTATGTTTTTCTGTGATATTGGTAGGGCAGATTGAGATTTTGTTCAAATGTTTTTTAATTACAGAAAATCGCATTTATATTTTAAATTTACTATTTCAAAAATAAACACTACAGACAAAATTTCCTGTCCTGACCTACACAGCAGGTATCACCTCCCATAGTCTGTTCTTCCTGCATGAGGGGAACTCCCATTGATGTGTGGATCTGAGAGAAGAATTTTGCCCTAAGGGCTCAATTTTGCTCTGAGACTGACATATGCATATAATCAAAAATAGAATAATCTATGCATTTGAGGAACTATCAGCAGCTCCTGTGCAATACTGTTGCTCGTGGAGATTTCTGACATCCTCCTAAAATGTGTGATAGGCGGAGAGTTATGCTAGATNAAAAAAAGGGTGATCTTCCTTTGTTATTGTAATTAATCATATTATAACATCTCAGGCAAATTTAACAAATGCTTTTTTCTTATAACACTTCCTTGAGTAGGTCTCATTCTAGAGTCTCTTCAGACAGGTACTCACTCAGGAGCTGTCTGGCTGCATGTGTATTTTCACATTTGAAATTTGACATTCTCTGAGACCCATCTGCAAAATATGATATTTGTGACTTTTAGAGGAAAGAGTGGGTTACACTGGACATAAGGGTCAATGTCCAGTGTAACCCAGGGTTTCATTGTGGGTACAAGAGCACTTCAGTGCCTTGCTCAGGGATGTTTGTATATCTAGAAAAACTTACCTGAGGGGCACAAATCGTCACCTCTCCTCCTGGCACAGCAAGTGTACATGATCTTTCTTTCCAACTGTTTTCCTCCAGGTTTTCCTGCTGACCCAAATAATATGACCACTGAGCTACAGTGAGCACAAATGTGGGTAGAAATCAGTACTTTCCATCAATTTTTCCCATTCCTGATCCCACACTTCCTTCTTTTCTGCTGGTGGGGAAGTTCTGCTCATCTAAGTTACAGTTGCTTTCAGGTATCACTATACATCTAATGAGCACATTCTTAGTCCAAAATAAGGTTTCTTGATGCAGTATAGCAGGGGGTGGGTGTCGTGATTCACTGCTGGGCAGGACTGGGTGAATAGCTGGGGCTCAAGGGAAATGTTTCTTGTGTTTTTTTTCCAAAACTTTGTCCTGCTGTCCTGGAGCCAGTGACACAGTACTAACATAGCAACACCTCTTAAAGCACTTGTTAGGTCCATGTTGCTCAGAACTCTAAAGCTGACCTCCCCTTGCCCGAAACAGGTCTTTGTTACAAGAGAAATTTATAAATATTTTCCAAAAGGATACAAAATTAACTGTCTGCCTTGTACTAGCAATATCTCTGACAGCAGTTAGTGTCATATCACAAAAAGCTTTCATTCTGGTTTTTAACTCCACCTATGCTATGATCTGCCTCGCTGTTGGAAGTTTCAAAGGAAGGAGATTCCTTTTCTTGCTATACAGCAGGAAGAATGGCTGGAAGCTCTTTTTTCCCTTTGCTGTGATTACAGAAAGGACCCTTTCTCATTGAAACTGGCAGGAATAACAGAACCTCCTTTTCCTCTGAAGGAGAGTAATTTCTTCCAGAGGAAGACACTGAAGAGAAGTTCCCAGCACTGCCTACTGGGTCCCCTGCACTCTCCCAGCCTCACACAGTTCCTCTAGGAATATCAATAGGATTCTTCAGAGAAAGTGGTTAAAACATCCCATTTTTAAAATAAATGGGATGGTTTGTAGTTCCCAGGAACTGTGCTAATATGAATATCCCATTAGTTCTTTAACAAAAGCCAAATAATCATAGTTTGGGAAAGCTGGTTTCTGTAAACAATTACATAGTTAAACCCCAGAGATTAGGTTATAGCTTGGAGCAGGAGACGGCCTGGTCTCTATAAAGGTTTTGACAATGTATGTTTCTGTGGTAGCCCAAAACTCATACTAGTTCATTCACTCAAGAGACTCCAGAGCAGATACTTGGGGTCTGACTCGCAGAGGGAGATGTTATAGTCTACCTGAGACCTCTAAGTGAGTTTTGATGTAATACATACAAAGGAACTTCTGGCAGATTATCTGGCACCTTGCAGGATACACCAGAGCATCTGAAGTGGCAGCTGTTTTGCCATGGATCTCCCCAATGACTAGATTGACACCTCATTCTTTTGTAGCCATCAATGTTGTTAACCACTACATTTAGGCATCTGAATCTTGATCAAAATCTCCACTCCAGATTCACTGTGCTGTGACTAATTCCTGAAATTTGATCATGTTGACTATGACATATGGTATAGGATTAGTCAAAGACATTCAGTGGTATTCCTTCTGATTTTGTAGCTGATGCTTATCAAAGGTATAGAAACTCTAATGAAGAGTGCAAAAAGCTAATCTTTTGAATATGGATTATAATTTGTTTATATTAGTCTGTGTTTTTGAAAAAAACCCCTCTTATTTAAAGTATGAATATTTGCATTCAATGCATTAAAGTGGTTCCAAATATCATGAAAATACAATTCCAGCTGTTACTTGAATCTGTGTTCAGGGACCTGTTTTTTCATTATATGACCTGCTTCTCTTCACAATTGCTGTAGTGATTCTTATTTGCTGCTGGGAGGTAAAACACACCTTCTACACACTCTAAATTTTGCTTAAGGTAAACTTGAGCCAAAACCTGCTACTTCAAACCTTTCAACCTCAAAATGCTTCACAAAAATTTAAAACTAATCACAACCATATCCTTCAGTAAGAAGTTTAACACATATTACAGGTGGGGAAACAGAGAGAGATAAAATAGCATCCTGAGAGAGCACATGAAATGCTCAATCTACTTCAGGCCACTAAGCATGCTGCCAGGCAAGATGGAAAAGTATAAGAGCTATAAGGCAATTTCCAGGGTTATCAAAATATGTGTTTACCAGAGATAACACAGTATGCCCACAGTGGGAATGGTTGGTGACACAGCTACCATGTTACACCAGTGGAGAGGCATGGTGGTAGGGCACTGATAAGATATCGACTTATCATAATACGCTTCAGATCAGCCTCCTATGAGGAAACGCACATGCCTGAAAGTCATAAAAAACCCATTGATTTTTGTAAATAAGGCCTCAAGATCAACAGATCAACGTATATGTGGCTAAAATATGATTTGATTCCTGGGAATGACATAAATGCCAGACTTGTTTCTGTAGAACACAAGCCTTAAATCTTGCACATTAGTAGATGTAAACCTCTGATGGTGAAAATCCCCCCTCCTCAAGCTGATGAGGCCAGTAATGAAGTGTCTGCCATACTCCTGATGAACATAACAAAATCTTTGCTGTAAAAAGAAAACTCTGTTACAAACCCCATTTTTTTTGCATTTGTAGGAATTCACTTCAAAGAAAAAAAATTGAAGCATAATTTTGAATCTCTAAAGCAGCAGAAACTTGAACTGAGAAATCCAGCAGGCTGAGAAAACACCTAAAACCCAATAAAGCACAAAAATCTGGAATCTTTCCTTACAAGTTATGCAATGCAGCTGAATGCATCTGTAGCGGGCACTCTAGAAATCACTTTTTATTAAATCATACTTTTCCTGCCTTAAGTTTTTTCCATATGTCCTAAACCAATATTGCGTTGCTCCACTAGTCAGATGAACCAAGTAGCTTCTCCTAGTGGCAGAGGAGACCGCAGGCTGGGCTACTTCCTGTCTGCCATCATAATGGGATCCACTGTACACGAGCACTGGAATTGTCACCGCTTGGTAATATTGGCTTTACTACACAAGGTCACTGGGCTGATGCTTCCCAGAAGTGTTGGGCTGACTATGGCTCTGCTAAACCCATATATGACTCAGGAAAAACCTTACATGCTTCAAAGGGATCCAGGAAAGTAGGTGAGTGCGGGCAGATTGCCATGATAAAAAAAAAAAAAAACCCAAACCAAAAAACAAACAAACCTATTGCTTTTAACCATCTTGTCAGAGGACCATTCCCTGTTCACTTATAAAGGTTTGGGAGTGAGGAAACTGAATGAATTTTCTAGCAAGACTATTGAGCTGGGTATACTTTTAATAAACTAAGGCTCAGCTGGAATTTTCTGAAGCCCTTATGGATTGAAGGAGAGTTTTTGACTGTCAGCTACTGAAATCTCTTTTCTCAGGTCAGATTGCCAGCTGCAGACCATCCACATATTTACTAACAAAACCTGTTACCTTGCACCCTGCCTTAGGGCTGGATTTTAGCTATTTACTGACTGGAGTATGAATATGACATAACTTAAAAAGAGACAATTTAGTCAATAGAAGGAAAAATTCATCTGCTTTCCTCAGGCTTGCCATACGATTCTCTCTCTGGCACACACGGCATGGCCTATGGCCTCAGCTGCATTAGAACTAACTTTACTTCCCCTTCTTGGAGCTGCCACTTATGATCATGATGTTCAGGAAAATTACCTTAAGGGTAGAACAGAGACATAAATAATTTTTCAGGCATAGTTTCAGTACTGGAAGGCCATTTAACTTCCCTTATTATGTCATGTATTTTGGATTTTAACATGTAATTATCTGAGAGCAAGAGAGACAGTTCTTCCCTCCTGGTAGAAATTCTGCTTTCCAGACCTCAAAGATAATAAAACTTGCAATGCTGATGTCCATTTATCTTATTTGCCAACATTAGAAAGTGTAATTCTATTTCTTCTTTTAGATCTCTCTTCAGCAAGCTTTTCCCCATCACCTCTTGTTTTTGTCTGTCTCTTGGGGCTCAACCTTGTCAGTGTTCTAGTTCATTGACATTTCACATTGCTGGTCAAGATAATGTACTTAGGGTTATGAAATGTTGATGGATGTCCAAATGAAGCTTCAATGTCATAGACCTCTAAATCTATTGTATTTAATTAGAAATGTCTTAGAAACTCTCAAACCTTTAAATCTTTTCTTGAATAAAACCTATAGAGAGACATGGTATTTTGTTTTCTGTAAGAACACCAGCAAGGGTAGAGAAAAAGTTTGGTATTGATCAAAGCCAGCCCCATGAATCCAGGTTCATCTCAGAGGGGATTGTTGAATGAGCTAAGGCCTGTGCTACACAGGCAGTTATCTCTGTATGTGAGGCTGGTCACAGAACTTTGAGTTAGTTGGTTTTGTCTCTCTATTACGATTACCAGCTTTGACAGTCAGGAATAGTTTGCAACTTCTATGCATTTTGAGAAGATTGGACCCCAAAACTGTCTTGTTAAGGACATGTTGCATTATGTAAAGGAAAGTATCAGATGATACAGTGATGGTTGTTTTTGCTGGGTTTTTTATGTGCGTTTTTTTTTCCTTTTTGTTTTGTTTTTTGTTTTTTTTGTAGTTGCTAAAGTATCATTCTCTTCTGAAGGTAGGAATTAGAATGGTAAGAGTAGGATTGGTAGGACTGTGCTTTCCTTTCCCCACCAGAGTATATACAGGGCTTTCCATACTATGTATCTCGATGTCTACTTTTTAAAAACTTCTTCCAAAGCCAAACTCTGAGAAATATTTTGTAGTGAAAACAATTGACAAAGCTCTAACCTTCCTTTTAGGTGTATCTAACCTTTAACTGAAGACTTTTCAGAAGCTTTTTTTTGATAGTTAAGAAAGGAACATAAATTATCCTGGTATTTAAGATGCTTATGGTAGATGACAAAATCTCTGTAGTAATCCTGTTTTCACTCAGTCTCTAAAATGGTCCACTGGCAATAAAAATGATCACATGCCATCTCAGTTTAATGACAAATATGTTTTGAAAATAATACTGACATTTGGAAGATTCATTTAGTCATTTTGCAATTGTGCACATGTGACCAGCCAGAAAACTTTTCAAGTTAAGTAAAAAAAATATTTGCGAGCAAGTTTTTATGATTTGAAATGGTACTAAATGTATGGATATATCTTCAGTGAGCATAACTGCAGTGTACCTTGAATGATGTCAGTAAAACCACTCTCTTTTGGTTTTGTTAGGGACACAATGACCTATGCTGTTCCAACTTGAAACAATCAGCTTTCTCACTCACTCAGGAGAACATTGCCAAATTCAAAACTTTAATAATTTTAAGCTGTGAGGGTTTAAAGTGATGGATTTGTTCAGGGTTGTGAGGAAAAATTTAATCTGACTACTTGTTTTGGATTAAGAAAAGTGCTTCCAGAGCCCTGAATCTGCAGGAAGGGTGGCCTCACATTGGTCCATAACAGCAACACTTCTCTTGGAATCTGTAGTTCTGCAGGGATTATGAGAACATGGAATTTGGAGAAAGAAAATTTGGCTAAGTCAGATAGTTTATTCCCCTGAAAGATGTGAATATTCCATAAAGAGATGAGAGACTAGCCCTTATGTGTAAATCCTTCTGAATTCACGCAGTGGGGACAACAAAGCTGTAGTCAGCTATTATAAAGCATATGAATTGTGAATGCATGAGATGAAAATGTTTATATAAATTATTACACTGTCCTGGAGTATGTTTCTGATTGATTGTAAAGATTTTAGTCATAACCAGATTTTAGTCATGAGAACCTGGAGAAAGTGGTTATGATGGCATGAATTAGTTGGGTCTTTCCATAGAGGTGTTATTGTGGTCTAACTTCAAATTCAGCTTTGGCTTGTTAAGTGCTGTAACAAAATCTGGGTACAACCCTCCTCTTGGCAGGAACTCATGGGCTGAAGTTGCACCTTTCTCAGTAATTATATAGACACATCTTCATTTATGTGACTGGGAGACAAAAAGACAAAAATTTGCAGCACTACTCACTATGCCAGCTCTTGCAGCAGCTTCAGACCTTTTATAAATTTGCAGATAAGCCTATGTCTGATGTTCATATGGATCTTTCATTTTTACCTGCATATCACTGAGGTGTACAACACATACAAACCCTGTCTTTCAGAAATAAAAAGCAAGATAAGAGGTAACTTTGAGTAATTTTCCTTTTTTTTTTTTTCCTTTCTCCTGGCTCTCCTTAAAACTATGTTAAGTTTTCCAGATGATGTCCTTCTGTCTTTTGGCAATTCTAACCACATGGAATTTGAAGATTGCTTTTATATATAATGGATTTTCAGATGTTTGACAACCTGCTTGGACCTAGATGCAGTTTCAGCCTTGCTCATCATGTTCAGAGATCTGTCATCCTGAGCAAGGGTGAGATAGTCTTAGAAGCAGCAAGCCTGGGATTTGCTTGGAGTGTATGATAAACATATAGTCAAAGACAAGCTGAGGGAAATGATATTTTCCCACTTTGAGGTATCTGTTGTGGTGTTTGCCTGCTTCTCTTTTATACCAAAGGTGTGAGTTTATTTGTCTTTCTTATTTATTACTGTACCACTGATCTTGGACCAGATGTTGTAAGTCCTGTGCATCTTGAGAGCAGCAGGTTTACTGGATGTGTGCAGACCATCTGCACCCTGCACATGTAACAGATCCACTCCTTCCAAGAACTGTTACATTTACAAAACTTGTGCAATGTGGCTTGCACACCTAGGAAATGATGAGAGAAATTGCCTAGTTCTAGTTCTTCTGAGGGTTTAGAAAGAAAAGATATGTCTTTCACTGTAGGAAAACTAACCTTCAAGACGGAGGAATGTTACCCCATTTGGGAAACTTTTCCTGTGAGGTTTGGACAGAAGAAAAATCCAGTGACTGTGAGAAACCTCAGTATCTGAGGGAGAAATCTGTTCAACAGTTAATATGGCTTCAGGCGCTCTAATCCCCTGAGGCAGGAAAGCAACCTCTGTGCCTTAGAAACTCCTTCAAGGTGTCAGCCTTGTCAGTGTGGCACTTGTGAACCACTGCACTGGAAAGCCACAGGGCGTGTAAACGCTTCGGGTCCCAGACGATCAGTCTGGTAGAGAATCTTGAAAGTGGTGCAGCTGTCCACAGCAATGGGAAATGGGCAAGATACCTGGTCAGATTCTTGTACATGAATTAATTGCCAGGAGGTGACTGATGATGCTGAAAATAAAAAGGAAGAAAGAAAGCATCTCAAGGGGAATAATGAAGCAATGAATTTCACTGCAGAGGAAACTTTGGATGAGTGGGAGATAACAGCAGAAGATGTGAATGACCCCATAATTTTTATCCACTTGCAAAAGGGAAGGCAGTTAAAGGATAATAGCTGTCATACAATAGGTTGTACTGAAGTCCTGACATGTATTTTTGGTTTCCAATTACTTAGGTAGTCAGAATTAACCATGAAAGTGTTCAGGAGTACTTTACTCTGAAAGAATGAAATATAAGGA
>VYZT01056788.1:0-11676 GCA_013400735.1 Pomatostomus ruficeps | reverse complement strand
TTTTTTTTTAATTTTATTTTAAAGAAGGTTATATTAAAAAAAGAAGGTAAAATCAATAACAGTAAAAGTCTGTGACTGAAAAGGAAATGTCACAATCTAATGAAGCAAGAGCCTGATTACAAAGGAGATTGTGATTGGATCTGGAACAAATCATTGGAACATCATGAAATAACTCTTGACAAAGTACTTAGAGTTTGTCAAACTAACCAGGTGCCCAGTTCAGAATGAAGGACAGGACATAATTGAGAATCCAAAAACAGAGAAAAGAAAGATGCTTGATGAAAATTTAATTGGAGTCCTACAAGAGCAGCATCTGGGCCTGCAGATTGTGTGGAAAAGAGCACAAGTCATAAACTGGAAGAAGGTATGCACTAGATTACATCACTGTGAAATAGTGTGTAAGAAGCGGCATACAGGAGATCAATGACAGCACCATTTGCTCTTGAGGATTCTTCATAAGAGCAATTCATCAGAAGATGAATGGACTATCACTCTGAGAGCAAGTAAGACATTTATTAATTTTAAATTGGATGCTGGTGCACATTATGGTGTGTTGATTGAAATAATGTTATCCTCCTGACAAGAAGCAGATAATGGAGAGTCAGGGGAGGTTTATAGGGGTAAGATAATAGCAACTAAAGTTAACATGAGGGTAAACCAAGTGGACACATACAGTCTGTATTAACTTTATGGAAAAGAGAATTCATTATAAAAAAAAATGTGTTGAATCTTTGTTCTCATCAGGACAGTGTGCTCATGAGAGAGGAGAGGAGGACAGTATACCTGAGGAAGCATCAGAGGACACCAGATAGGGAACAAGCTGTCTTTGAGCAGAACACACATCAGAGGAGAGAGTCAACCTTCCTCCAGTCCCTCTTCCTATTCAAATTCCGTTCCTCTGAAGGAAGAGGCAAAAAAACCCCCAACAATATGGGTGAGTTTATTACCCCAACAATCACAAAATGCATAGGAGAACGAGCTGTGGATACACTCTTTATTCATCTCTAGAGAGAAAACTAGGGACAGAATGTTTCCTGTCTGGATAAGAGACATTGAATAAATTTGAAAAAAAGATAAAAAGTCACAGTAGTTAGGAGATAATTTTCAGAGATGTTGTCTAATACTAGATTTTTTTGTAGGCTGGATGTATCAGCAGGGTTCTGGGGAAAGTCTTTGGAAAAACACAGCACATGTTTTTTGTGTTTTCCATGTCTTGTTGAAAAAACCCTCTTTCCTCAGACTTCCATTTATGTTGTGCTCAGCATTCCATTTGTATAACTAAAGTAAAAAGTTTTGATAGCACAGAAGAAATTGGGGCACCATAGAAGATATTTTAATATGGGAAAAATGCTAAAAGAAGCTGAAATGTTGGAAGAGAATAACTGGAAGCTCTGAGCATCCTGGAACAGAACCAAAGCTGCTGGGTTAGTGTGATGCCAGCAAAATGTAAATTTTCTGTAACATAAATAACACACCTGAAAAAGAAGGTTATTTGGCAAGACATATAGGTAACAGTGATATCACTGCAGTTGACAAAGAAATAGTAGATTTCTGGGAATGATGGATTACATTAGGACAATTGTACCTTATACTGCTGCCTGAATAAATAAATAGAGAATGCCCCTATGCAATGACATTGCCTGACCTTAATAAAAAGTCTAAGAAGTAAAAGGAATTAATTTGGGAGGATGGTATACCCAAAACTATATTGTCCACAGGTGTTTCAAAGAAGTATTTTGGGATTTCAGTGCAATCTTCTTGCAGGAGAGTGGTCACAGCTAGGGACCAGTGGTTTATGAATAGTAGATGCTAACAGGAAATGAGAGTTAATAAGCTCAGATAGAAAAGGAGGCTTTGGCATGGTTGTAAAAGACTTCATGTCTTAGTTGTGGGAGGCCTTAGCTATTACTATTTTATTAGGTGAAATCGACTGCAAATCACTTATTGCTGTTACTGAAAATGACCTTGCGAACACTCCAGAGAATTCACAGCTTACTTTTATTTTTTTCAACTACAAATGGATGACTTGTAAATTGAATCTGAGCCTGGAACAAATTTGGAGATGCAGACTCGCTCTTCAAATTGTTTGAAGTTCAGCATTAGTATGTTATGCAAATAAAAATAAACTTTGTGATCTGAGGTGAGATAAGGACCTTAAGTTTCAGACTGACTACTTAGGATGAGACTCTACACAAAGTCATAAAGATTAAAATTATAGTGGCAAATCAAGTGTATTCCTCATCACTCTTATCAGTGCAAGGGGAACTACTACTGCTGCATGAAATCCTATTTCAGGAATCATGACTACTAAGTTATTAAAAAGTATGTGAAAAGTAGTCACAGGGGTTGTTAGGGGTTTTTTGAGGAAAAAATATGTAGCTGAAAGAGGAGAGTTAATTTGACCTTAAATGAAGAAGCTCTTAAGTTCTGCTACATATTCCAGAAATAAAGATCAAGGTGTAGGAAAATGTTGTACTGATGATACAGAAAAAAACTGGCTGGAGCAAAGTACATATAGATTATTTACAGAGATTAGGGGGAAAAAGTCCAGAACAGAATACTATGAGCTATGTACTTACTGTTATTCTGACTCCTGTGAGGCGATTTGGTTCGGAGATACAGGTAAGGAGGTGATGACGGACATCAAAGATCTTTTCTTCCCTGATACTCCATATTTGACAGCAACAGGGCAGAATTAGTTGTACATGAATGAAAACAGTTTGCAGTGCAATATTGGCTTAATCATCTGCATTGGGTTTGCATGGCAAGCTGTTGGTAGCAGGGGACTACAGGGGCAGCTTCTGTGAGAAACTGGTAGAAGCTTCTCCCATGTCCAATGGAGTCAATGCCAGCTGGCTCCACTGAACCTGCCACTGGCCAACCCCGTGAGAGATGGTGGTGGCACTTTTGGGATAACATTTAACAAAGGGGGAAAACAGTACAGAGGCAATTCCTCAGGAAAGAGGAGTGAGATTGTGTGGAAGAGACAACTCTGCAGACACCAGGGTCAGAGAAGCAGGAGGGGGAAGAGGTGCTCCAGGCAGCAGGGCAGAGATTTCCCTGCAGCTCGTGGTGAAGACCATGGTGAGACAGCTGTGCCCCTGCAGCCTGGAGGGTCCCACTCTGGAGCAGGTGGATGTCTAAAGGAGGCTGTGACCCTATGGGAAGCCCATGATGGAGCAGGCTCCTGGCAGGACCACTGGACCCATGAAGAGAGGAGCCTGCAGTGCAGCAGGTTTGCTGGCAGGAGTTGTGTCCTCATGGGGGACACATACTGGGGCAGGCTGTTCCTGAGGGACTGCACCCTGTGTGAGGAATCCATGCTGGAGCAGTTCATGAAGAACTGCAGCCCATGGGAAGGGATCACACCGAAAAAGTCCATGGAGAACTGTCTCCTGTGGGAAGAACCCTATGCTAGAGCAAGTCAAGAGTAGGAAAGAGAAAATTGTAAGTGAAGCTGAGCTCAGGAAGAAGGGAGGGTTATGGGGAAAGTGTTTTAAGATTTAGTTTTTATTTTCTCATTATCCTACTTTGATTTGATTAATAATACAGGAAACAAATTTTCCCAAGTCAAGCCTGTTTCATCCTGTCCTTACTTGTATCCATGAGCCTTTTGTTATATCTCTCCCCTTTGCATCCGAGGAGGGGACAGAATGGCTTTGGTGAGCACCTGGTGTCCAGCCAGAGTAAAGCAACTGCAGCAGCTACTGCTAGTCCCAGTGAACTTCTGTCCAGATGATGGGTGAAAAGTGGTGTGTAAGACAGGAAAGAAATGCAGTGTGTTTAGACAATAGGTCTCCAGGTTATGAACTAGCCAGGTGAAGCAAATGTTCTGTCTTCTGATTCAAACAGATCTGATCTTCCATAGGAAGTGAGACATCACCTCAGACACTGTTGGACAGTTTAGTTATTATTATGATTTCATGTATTTGCATTAATAATGGTTTTAATTATAGCTGTTGTTACATTCTGCCTTGGAATGGAATGTGTGGTATTTAGCGCTGTGTCTTCAAAGGCTCAGCAGCTTGGCAAGGTACTGTGAGGCTCTTGTTGCAGCACACAGACAGCTGGATGCAGACAGAGGACTATTCCCAGCACCTCCGGTGCCGAGTAACACTGAAGACCACAGAGAGAAGAGCTACTGAGGGCCAGAAGACAGCCTATAGGCAGCTTGCCCTCCACCTATGATTGATCAGTTAATACCCTGTGGGAGATAGGCCATTTGCTCTTGCTGGCAGAGGAGACGCCAACCCACCCAGAGAGAGGGATTCTGAGAAGTATCTGAAAGCGGAACCTCAAGGAATGTCCCTCCTCCCACTGGCAGTCATTCCTGTGGGAAACACTGCCTGCCTCCTAAGGAGGTGGTGAGTCCCAGTGACTGTGGTACCTCAGTCCTTCTGCCCAGATCCTCCTGCCATCTTCAGGGCTGCGAAAGGCCTTTAGGATTTGGCACATGGACAGTAGAAACGGTAAGACTTGCATTAATGTGAATAGACTGACAGGTATTGCAGGTGAGACATTTTTCTGGCATGTACAACTTAACTCTGGCAGGTTGAGATGGTGCGACTTGGTTCCAAGCCTAATAAACCAATAGAAGGTGTGTTTATTATGAATGGGCTCATTCATTTCAATGGTAGTGTGTGTACACACATGTTTGTGTGTGTAAGTGCATGTAGAGAGAAGAGAATCCCTCTTCTCCTTTCTCCTCATGGCTTATATTATACAGCATGCCGACACATCCAGACTAACAACTCCTTCATAAGGAATCTGAAATACAGAGTCCAAGGGAAGTTTAACAGCTTCATAGCTTGTAATTCTCTTTTGGCCACATTTTGTTTGTCGGGGGGAGTACAAGAATGAGGCCACACATAATTTAACACCTTTCCCTATTTAGAGTTTGTTAGTTTAACTTTTTCTGAGATTGTTTTTTTAAAGAATGTTTGTCTGAATTTAGTGGTTGTGAAGGAAAGTGACAGCCCTAAAGACTGTAGTTTTCCTTGCAAAATGGGCACGGGATGAGCTCTAGCAGAGTGCTTTTCCTCATATTACCACCCAGATTTGACCTTGAATGACCTGTTGCAGAGCCCAGCAGAACTGGTTTTCGTATCTTTCCAGTCCTTGGCCTTTTTGTGAAGACTGACAGCTGGGCTGTGGCAAATATGGCAGGGCTTCTGGGAGGCTGACCTGTGTTCAGATCAGAGCCTGACTTCTTTCACATAGGCACAGTGTTAGAGTAGCATTTCCAATACTAAGGAGGCTGGAGAGCAGAGCTAATGAGACAGAGATCTCAGGGTGAGTATTTCAACATCTGCAGACATGGAAGTGCCACCTTTCCCAAAGGCTCTATTATTACAGCTGTGTTTAGGCTTTAATACTTGCTGGGCCTTGTACAAACTCAGAGCAAGACACAACAAAATGTGGGAGAAGAAATGCTTAAAGCTACAACTCCTTCCATCAGATCTCTTTAATAAAGGAGCGGAGCCATGGGGACATAAAATAGCTTTTCCTACCATGGTTGAATATACAAAAGGACTTGGCTGTTCTAGTGTCCTGGATAGCACAGCACATTGATCCTGCAGTGTTTTGAAGGCGAATGCTGAGAATCTGAACTTAAGTCCAGTAAGTAGGTAATGTCTCAGGCAGCAAATTTATATGTTGCTACACTCCTACATTTTAATATATTTTGGGAGGTCCCACTCCTGAATTTACTTTAGCAAGGACTTACTCAAGACCACCCCATCACTTTTCTCAGCAAGGACTCTTCAGTGAGGCACAGTGTCTTCAGCCCTTGTGCTGACATCACCACGGGGCTGGTGTGCTGGCCGCTACAAACAGTTTTGCGTTCACTCCAACTGCACCTCAAAGTGAATATGCTTTAATCTGGAAGCCAGGTGGCCTCATGGGTCTGGTGCTACCATCCAGCTTATACAAGAAGCCCTGCTAAATGCATAGTGCCACTGCAAAAAAGCTGCTAGAACCCTGTATGAAGTCAACTCATGTTGCATCTGTGTTCTTGGAAGGTCATGTGCTATTTTCTTTTTCTTCCTGTGCAAGGAAAGAAGTGTGGAGATGTACAGGAAGATTAGTCAGGTCATTAGATGGTCCACAGTAGGGCCTTCGATCCAATTGCATTGGACCAGAATCCTGCAGGAAAGCATGACCTCTATTCCTGCACATCTCTGACTTACGAGTGTTAGCATTTAGAGGAACCTTTAGTTTAATGCAACATTCAGTTCTTCCCAGAAATATGTGATGAAAATCTGAGTATAGAGTTTGACTTAATTTCCTGGAAGCATGGCTCTGAGCATTTTTTCTTCTGGATATGTGTTTGTGGCTGTAATTAATAGAGAGACATCTAGGATCTGTTTATCAGCACCTTGCAAAATTCTGGCATTTTTAGGTCTAGAAGTTTTTTGGGTCCATCTTTTTAGAAACCTGCTCTCTTGTATTTAATGTTTTTCACATAATATCAACGTTAGCAATGGCTGGTGAAGAAAACACTATTATTATTCATTAACTCTGGTCTCTCAGAGGAACCATATGTGCAGAGCAGAGGGAAAAGAGTACTGTTGTTTTTTAATACTGAGTCCCTGCTACTGATTAAGTGTTTCTTTATTTTTTCTTTCTTTCTTTTTTTTTTCTTTTAAGAAAAAGAAATGGAAAAAAGGTGTTTTTCTGAAGCCTAAATGTCGGGAGAATTGATTTTCTCTAGGTGCCACAGTGTCTTCAGAAAGTTTTAGTCCAGTGGGCCACAGTGATATCAGCCAGCACTTGTTTTAAAGGATATCTGTAAAAAATTCATGGTTAGATTCCTGCATCTCAGGTCACAGGAGAGTGTGACTATTAACAAGTTCCAGCTGCTTTATGGAGTTTCACCAGCCATTTGTGGATCTTTAATTTTTTTTTTAGGAAATCTTTAACTGCCTTTTTTTTTTTTCCTGGAGGTATATTAAACCTTTAAATCTCTTTTTTTTTTAAGTTCACATTAAATACTCCCTTTGTATCTGTGCTGAGGAAGTCTTTAATTACATTAATTTAAAAAAAAAGGGAAGAAAGAGAAAGGATTTCTGATTTTGCTCTCAGTTCTCTATGATTGTGCCATCTCCTCTAGTCATGTTTTTTGTATTTATTTTCTCAGCAAGGGGCCTGTTTTAATACTGCAAGCTGATGATCTAAAAATGTATGAGCTATGTTTTATTATACACAAGCTACATAATATGGATGAATGGCTCTCCTGGGCCAGCTGAGCTGTGCTCCGCTCAGGGCTGCGGAGAGCGGCTCCTGTCAAGCCTCTCACGCTTTCCCTTCCAGGTCTCTGCTGGAGCCTCAGCAGCCTCAGCCATGCTGCTAGCAGGGCAGCACTGTTCCAGCAGTACCTGAGCTCAAGGAGGTCCCGCCGTGGCTCCTTGCAGTCTCATCCCGCTCCTCTTGCTGGAGCCAGTCCTGGCAGTTTGATGCCACCTAGGAATGGCCTTACATCCTCCTCTGAGCTTCTCTGCTCGGTGTCTTGCAGCTGCCAGAACTGGGGCTCAGAACTGGCCTGTCTGCTCTGCCTCCATCACTGTTATTTCAGAGCAGGAAAACGCTGAATAAGAAAAACAAATAACAACGATGCTGTTTTTCTCTCTAATTTTAGGGGTCTAAAATTTTGGCTTGAAAATCTTTGTTTGGAAATTTGGGCTCAGATCATGAAGTGAGCAAACACAGTGACTTACTGTAACAGTGTGTTTGAATTTAAATGAGGGTAGGCAAAGGGATTTCTTCATTTAAAGTTGCAACATTCAGAAAATGAGTCCCCTCAAAGATGCATACCATGAAGAAACCACAAGAATGACCTTTTGCCAAGTGATTATTAGCAGCAACAAAATATGTAAATTCTTTCCTGCAGATTTGATGTTTGCCATACTTTTGTTTATTCTACAGCACACAAAGCCTGAGTACCCTGAATACATATATAAATATAGCTACAACAGACTCATGCAGATATGTACTTACTGTATATATACATCTACATGCACGCACAAACATATATATATATATACACACACACACACACAGACATATATTCTGTACGGAACCACATTCTGTGGTTCATCGTTCTGGGTAAAGAAGACAAACACAGAAGAAAATAACATTTTAGTCAGTCCCTATTCAGGATTTTGTAGGAAATCTGGGGCATTGCCATGACAATTCCAGAAATGGTTAGTTAATAGCTTTTGTATTCTTGTAAACACCTACTCATTTACTGCAGCAGCACTGAAAACTTAATAAGAGCACTCATTCAGTCCAAATAAACTTGGAAAACTCAGAACAACCCTCCTTCTTCTGTATAATTTTTGTTTTTCTCAACATAAATGTAAATTGATACAAATAAATAAGTTCTAATTACCATTAAGCTCTGCAAGTCTGCAAAGTTTGGTGTGTAATAGGAAATGCACCTGGAACTTTATAGCTCTTATGTAAAATTAATAATAAACGTTTTCTTGCCAACATCAATATGTTTATATTATGGTCATGGGACTCTCTCTGATGCTTAAATTATTTAAGACATTAATTTTTTATCTCTGCTCAAGCCCACTACATAAAGTTTCTGAGTTTTGTATCAAAAGTGGTGGTTCAAATAAAATTCATACTGCATTTTAATTAAAGTAGTGTTAGGACACATCTTACAATCTTTACTCAGGCAGAATGTACTGGAGTAGTGAAAACTTTCTTTCCCTCTGCTTTCTGTGTTGCCAGACACTTTTAGGTTGTGCCACTTAAGGCTAAGACCCAGGAGAAAAGGTGAGGGCTCACTTCCATTCCCTACTGTCTCCAGTTATGTGCTCTTCCTTGGTGCTCTTGGGTTGAGAGTATTTCAAGTGTGGAAAAACCCAAAAGACAAAGAGATGTCTGGAAGTTACTGATGGGTTTTCTGCTTCTCCTTGTTCTAGTGAGCACACAGACCTTACCTCCTTTTTAAGTATGAGGATTTGTTAAAAAAGTGAAAGTAGTGATTTGTCACTTCCAGAAGAAAAGATTCAAAAGCCCAGTCTTCCTCATGGAGACACTAGCTAGCATCTGGGAAGTTCCCATTGAGACAATTGTTCTGGAAAATAATGAGACCAAGTGTCGCGGTGCTGCGGTCGCCACGGACAGCTCCTCTGCTGTACCGCAGGAGCGACAGTGGAAGCGCTTGGATGCTCCAAATGCAGCCTGCACCCCAGACTCCTCGAGTCTGTGTGCCGAGGCTGGCTAGAGAGCAAGCAGGCACTCTGTCTCCCTGCCTGGGAGCAGCAGCTGCCGATGTTACTGTAGCAATTCCGAGCAGGAGTGAAGAGGCGGAGGGACTCCTTGGTAGCGATCACCCAGGTTTATTGTAACCCAATAGGCGAGGGATACAATGTACCCACATGGAGAGCAAGGGAGGCGGGCTCCGGCTACCGAAGAAGCCCAGAGCAGCCGTGACAACGGGTTTTAAGGGGAGTAGGAGTGGCTTGGGTAGAGGGGGGTCCAGGGAAACAAACCAATGGGGAACATACACGTCAAGACAGGGGGCCAATAATTTTGAACTGGGGGAGGAATACATTAACATGAACCAATGGTAACAACAGAAAGACAGAACATTCTGGCAAGATATGAATATTAAAACAACCTCATACATAGGCAATCAACTCTGAGGGGAAAGGGGTGTAACCTAAAACTTGATGGACAAACTCAAAGGCGGGAAAACTAGGGGAGATCGGGGAATTCCCCAGCCTCACTTACACCCTCCCCCTCTGGCTCTTCGCTCAGGGAGGAATAGTCATTCCACTGTAGTTCACTACAGTCCCTACTAGGTGTAAGGGGCGGTGCTGTAGGAGTCAGTCCTGGCAGCTGCACCACTGCCACAACCAAGCAACAACTTTTTTCCTAAGCAAGCCCCAGCCATCAAAAATAAGTGGCCTGGGAGCTCTGAAAAAGTGTTCTCATCATACTTTGAGCCACATTGACTTAAGGCACTAACTTGAGATACCTGAGTTTGAGTGATATTGGCTCTTATAGTGTATTGCATATGTGCTTTTTTAATTCTGCTGGTGACTGTGGTGCAGGGGAAGAGCTGAATATCTTCAAGAGGACCAGTTAACCTGATCAGCATCTCCCCACTGCAGCTCTGAGGGAAGAAAGGTCTTGGCCAGGTAATTGCCTGAGCTCTCACAGTTTAAGAATTGTAGTTAATCATCAGTAATTGACCCCTGATAAATTAATAGCTCAAGTATCTCCCATCTTCCTTCTGTTACCATTTCAATCCTGCATTCTTGTACACTGCATCATTATCTTAAGTTTATAGATCTTTAATTCTACAATGAATAGCTCTATAAAAATATATGGTTACCTATGGTCAAGTGGTTAAACCTAGCTGAACACCAGGTGCCCACCAACACACTCTTATCAATTGCCTCACCAACTGGACAGGGGAGATAATGTAAGAAAAGGCTTGTAGGTCAAGATGAGGACAGGGAAAAATGATAATACCAGTTACCATCAAGGACAAACAAGACTTGACTTAGGGAAATTAATTTATTACCGATCACATCAGAGCAGGATAATGAGAAATAAAAGCAAACCTTAAAACACCTTCTTCTTAACTTTCCCTTCATCTTGGGATCCAACTTTGCTTCTTGATTTCTCAACTTCCTCCCATCAATCACCACAGGCAGATGGAGAATAGGACATGTGGTCAGTTCACCACACATTGTCTCTGCTTCTCCTTCTTCCTCAGGGGAAGGACTTCTCATACTCTTCCCCTACTCCAGCATGGGACCCCTCTCATGGAAGAGAGTCCTCCACAAAATTCTCCAATGTGGAACCTTCCCAAGGACTGCAGTTCTTCACAAACTGCTCCAGTGTGCATCTTCTCCATGGGCTGCAGGTGGATCTCTGCTCCACCATGAACCTCCATCAGCTGCAGGGGGACATCTGGCCTGCCATGGTCTTCACCACGGGCTGCCAGGGAATCTCTGTCCTGCTGCCCAGAGCACCTCCTCCTGCTCCTGCTTCTCTGACCCTGGTGCCTGAAGAGTTGTTGCTCTCACACACTCTCACTTCTTTTTCCAGCTGCATTTGCCCTTGTACAGTTTTCCCCCTTTGTTAAATCTGTTATCCCAGAGGTGTCACCACCATCACTGATGGGCTCAGCCTTGGCCAGCTGTGGCAGGTCCCTCTTGAAGCCAGCTGGCATTGGCTCCACTGGACATGGAGAAAGTTTCTACCAGTTTCTCACAGAAGCTACCCCTGTAGTGTCCCTGCTTCCAAAACCTGGCTACACAAACACAATATATGACCTCAAACAATTATGAAAATCTAACAAAGATTAAACAGAAGTTTAGCAAACAAAAGGACAAAAAGGGCAATAGACACCTGGTCATCAGATAAATGCTGATCCAACTAAACAAGCTAAAACAAAGGTTCAGGCAGGTAAAGACAAATTTAGATGATGTCAGGGTTGTGCAGAGAAGTAATGGAGTCACCATCCCTGGAGATGTTTAAGAAATGAGTGGACGTGGCACTTAGTGCTATGACTTAGTTGACGAGGAGTGCCGGTCAAAGGTTAGACTCAATGATCTTGAAATTCTTTTCCAACTTAATTGTCCCTGTGGTTCTATGATCATCTTCTCTTTTTTCTTTGCTACTTTTGTGGTTTTGGTAGTGGGGAGG
>VYZT01056787.1:22553-33109 GCA_013400735.1 Pomatostomus ruficeps | reverse complement strand
ACACAGTGAACCGAGTTAACTCCTGCAGGTTGCATCTCTTGATAGCCCTGATCAAAGACTCAGTCAAAGCATCAGAATGTACTAGATGTGCCAGTTTCCACGCTATGCCTTCTCCAGTTTTAACCTGCATAGAGCTCTTAGTATTCGCAGCCTAAAGAGAGGCTTTCAAAGTAAGAAGAGCTGTTTTCACATAATAGCATGGAAGAACTAAGAAGAGTATATACAACTTACACTGATGCCGCTGACTTCAATACCCCAAACTAGCTGACTGTATACTCAAGAGTATCCACAAAAGTAACAAGAAACTTATGCCAACTTAAGGAACAAGAAATAATTACTTTGGTGGTTGTAAAAGTGAACTAATAATGCAGAAGATGACTAAATCCTATGAGATTAAGGGGGCTGATGTGTTGAATAAATTAATAACATTAACTTCCTTTCCCCTCTCCCCAAGCATGTTTAGAGAGGAATCTTCAAAGGCACTGAGATGGAATTTTGCATAGGGAATAACAGAATCATAAAGTGATTTGGCTTGCAAGGGATCTTAAGGATCATCTAATTCCAAACTCCCTGCCATGGCCAGGAACACCTTCCACTAAAATAGGTTGCTCAGAGACCCATCCAACCTGTCCTTGAACATTTCCAAGGATGGAGCATCCATCACTTCTCTGGACGACCTGTTCCAGTGCTTCCACACACTAAGAGTAAAGAATTTCTTCTGAACAGCTAATCTAAACCTACCCCCTCTTTCACTTTAAAATCATTTCACCTTGTCCTATCACTACATGCCCTTGCGAAAAGTCCCTCTCCAGTCTTCTTGGAGGCCCCCTTAGGTATGGGAAGGTCACTACAAGGTGGAAAAAATTCAAGAAGAGGAAAATTGTTTAGGTTTTCACAAAAATTTACTTAGGAAAAAAGTGATGAGAAGAGAGTGTGCAGCAAGGATATATCCAGATATTGCACTGAATGTAGCATTCAACAGCAAGAAATCACCTTTTTGCCTAAGTCCGACCAGCTGCTTTTGTGGCTACTTATTTTGCATCTGAATTCTGCACTCACCTTTCAGACTTAAAAGCTTCTTGAAGTAAACTAAATTTGCCAAAATACCATTGACTGTGGCATTCCTTCTCTTTTCACAGGGAGGGAGAGTTGTGTTCATACAATATTTGTAGCTCTCTTTTTATCCAGATTTTCTTCTCTGCTATCATCTGCTATTAAATCTTACATAAAGGTATAAAACAATATTCAGTGTAGGAGACAATGAGAATTTTCCAATTTACAGAGCAGGCTGAAAATTTCCCATCACTTGCAGAGTGCCTACAGTCACAGTATGGTCAAACTGTTAGGGAGCTGCATCTTTACGTAGACTCCTCCCTCCATGTTGAGCTTCAGGAACTACCTTGCCAATCTGTAGCATTCAGACGCATGTGACTCCAAAACTCTGCCAGGCATTCACTGCATCTTTAGGCACCCCACACATTAAAATTTTTGTCCTAATTGCTAAAGCTAGCTTTTTAAAAGGGACATGGATATGCTAAGTATCAAAGGATGACCCTTAAAATACACAATCCTTCTCAATGTAAGTTTCAATCATGTTAAGTTGACTTAAATTTCATCCAATGTAATCAACACCCAGTTTTAAGTAGTAGTCTATAATTCAGCAGTTTATTCTACAAATCACTTAAAACCATTGTCAGTTCTCATATAGAATAAATCAACTTCATTTGTAACATAGCAGCACTCCTAAATCTAGCAAATATGAAACCCACAGAAATTTAAAGGGTTTGGAGATGCCTTTATTTCTAGATAGCCCTTATTCTGTTGATTATATTTCCGTTTTTTTTTCACTAAACTCCAGCCTTCTGAACAATGCATAAAAAGATGTAAATAAGTTAGGAATACCTTGCTACTCTGGCTAAATCACTTTTCTGTAAGTGATATCCATTATTTTTTTACATTAAATTGATAAAGGTACCACCTGCTTTGAAGGTACCCAGAGATGGCCTAAATTAGAGGACAAATAGATACTTGCATTTCAAAATTGATAAACATTTTTCTAAGAACAGATTTATACACTTTATACAGCAAAGGCAAATTAATGCAGGAATGTCATGAAGATTTAGGACCACCTTGAAAGAAGTGATTCCCGACTGTTTAATCGGTGTAAGAGAACACAGTTTTTACTGGCATGTTAGAATTTCTTTGAAATTCTAAACACCAACATGAAAAACTGGCTACAACAAGCACAATTAGGAAAGCTGCTTTACATTTGCTGGACCTCCAACCAAAGGCACTCAGTGAGGGTACAAGTGTCTACAAATTTTATTCCATCAGAGACTAAAGAAACCTTACATCCATCTCTCTATATCCCTCTTTCAAATGAAGTATCTCTTTATTCACATTTTTATTTTCAAGGTGATCAGATGGAATTCCAATGAAATTTAACAAAAATAATTTACATTAACCAGAGAAAAAAACAAACCAAATTTGAAGTGCTCCTGTTGAAAAAACACAGAAATTGCACAAAAATCAAATGACAAAAATATTTCTTCCAGCAGCAGCTCCTTTCTGCCTTATATTTAGCACTCAAATCTCAGTAACAAAATACTGCAGATCTCTACAGGACAGGAAAAGTGACAGAGATCACAAGAACCCTACTTTATTTTTCTGACTTCTGTGGATTTACATTTTTATTCATATCCTAATGTTTTTCATAAAATTTAATGCGGCTTTTGTAAAATAAGTCAGAAAGAGAGGGGGAAAGATATGAGGAGCACTTCAATCAGAATATTAAAAAAATAATCCTGCCTTAAATCATGTTATCACATTTTTGTGCACCAGTTAATATGAGTAGATTTTGCAGTACTGAAAAAAAAGTATTTACTTTACACAATTTGAGAGAAGAAACTGTATTGCATCCTTTTTATGCCATGAATGTTCAGATAACTAATTTAGATAATTTAAGATTTGTCAATTCCCCAATTGTTAGCACTCATCTGACATAAAAGGTCTCCTTACATAACCTCAGTTCAGGCATTAGAAAATGCAATTCCCCAAAGCATTAGTCACTTGCAAAAATTTAGGTCAGAGAAGATTTCTACCCTTCAACATCAAAATGCTATTTCCCTGAAAACTCACAGGGATTATATTCCATTTCCTTGAAAAGTTCTACTGGATACAACAGAAAGCAAAGTGCAGTCATCAAACTTTTGCCAAGGCCTCATGCCTGCACACCAGAGAAAAAGCTCAAAGAGTGAACTCTGGAAGGATGAGACCTCTCAGGTGATGGGTGTGAAGCAGGGGAAAGCATTGTGCTGATTTTTATCAAGTAGATTCCACAAATACTCTTTTTAATCGCAGCGCAACTCCTCTCCTTACCACCTTAGAACAGCTACAGCAGATTTGACAGTGGCCTGAAGTAAGGTTTCTAAGAGAGTACTAGAAATGCATATGATTAAAAGCAAAAATACTCTTCCCAGCCTTTATCAATCATTCGATGGATTACACACATCACGCTCATTTGCATACACGTGACCCTTGTCTGTTAAACCTCCCTTCTAAATTAAGTGAAAGTTTGGGGGTGAAAAAGATAAATTTTAATTGTTACTTTTTAAATACGTAAGAAAGAGGTAGAAGTTTATAGAACTCAATGACAGGTGATATGACTGCCAGTTGCTGCTAGTAATGTACAATTGAAAAATCACATCATTGAAGAAAAAATCAAAACCCACCACAAAAAACCCCCCAGTAGGCTGATACTCTCTTTTTGTCAGGAAAGCAAGTGTCTGTAACCAACAGTACAAATCAAAGCCACTATTAAAGTAAGAATAAATCCAATTTTTGTTGTTGTTGTTGTTTACACCAGTTCCAAATGTATGCCGGAAGTTATAACAAAAATCTCTTAATAATTTTTTTCAGCTGAATTTTTTACTCTCCTCATCTCATCTGTCATCCTTTTAAACACAGAAGCTTTATTTCAGCATTGAAATATGACTTGGACAAATCAGACTTGAAATAAACCAATAAACAAACCCCCACCACTTTGAATTCTGTAGCCTTCAACTTTATTTCTACCACTAAAAAAGTGCTAATTTAAATAGGTGAGGCGAAGTGTTGAAGTGTCATGATTACCTCCTTGAAAAAATCTGTTCCATCACTAGCAGTTTTCTGCTTCCCTACTAAGAAATAAGACCCAGAAAAGGGTTTTGAATATCTAGGTTTTAGTGCAGAGTTCAAAATCCTTTGTTAGGTCTTCAACTGAGACTTTTGCCACCAGACAGAAATTTCACCATCTCTCAATGAATCTGTTTCTAGCTTGAGAAAGATCAGCAGAGACTAGATGAAGGCTAGTCTGCCTAGTTATATAATTACTTAGGGGAAATTATACTATAAAGACAACTGAGAAAAATGAAGTCTATGAAAAACGTGACTGAAAGGCCCAAATAATATTAATTTTAAAGCTCCTCTCTGGAGATGTTCTTATATAATCATAAAATGTGTAAATTAGAAAATAATGTCAGTAGATCAAAACTGAGTTTTAAAAAGCATTTGCACACTAGAGATACTGCAGTATTTAACTATGACTTTAGTACTTCTGCTGCAATAACTATCTGAGAAAGATGTACTTCCTCACATGGTTTGTCATGCACCCAGAAATCAACTGTGAAGGTTAGAATTTTCCTTGTAAATCTTAGAGGAGCCAGAAATGTAATATTAAGAACCTTTTCTTTTTAAGAACTACAGAGGGATCAAAATAAAGCTTGTAGATTAATATCCCATCGGAAAATGAACGTGCTTTTAAAAAAAAGCTATGTGTAAAATGTACACTACAATAGACATATTATAAATGCATATATGTGTGTGTATGTATATATGTATGTATGCATATATGTATAATAGAGTTGTGAGTCTGTCAGAAACTCCTGGTGAAGTTCACACAATTCGAAAATTGACCTTTCTTTGTTGGGTATTAACACCCTTGCATATTATTATCTGAACTTGATGAATCTTGCTTCTACCCTTGTGCCACTTGAATTGAGGCATCTTATCAGTGGGTCACTAAATTCCAGGCTTGCTTTTAATTTCCACTTGTTCCAATCAGTTAACTGTGAGTAAAAAGAACAGCTTCTATTTAGCGTGGAATTCTCATTTTCTGCCTCATTGAATTTTTATTTGCATAAAGTCAGAAATTCACCTAAATAACCAAATTATCCTACCCAGTCACAGAATCACACATCTGAATAAATTAAGAGCAAATTGAGGTATTTGTCTACTTTTATTCTCCTTTGGTCTTTAATTTTTAAGGAAGAAAACAATTATCTTCTGAGCGCTGTACTTTTTTCCTCAGAGTTCAAATATACTAGTACCAGACTGCTCTTCATTCACACAATTCACTGGCGCTATATACAGCTTCTATGTCTGTATTGTGATGTTCACTTTGAAAGCCAGCCCAGGATTTACAGATGATGCCCCCGGAGGAGACAAACACCATTAATAACTGGTCTCTGGAGCTCTCGTGTAGTTTATGACCCAACACTGCATACAAACATTAATAGCTCCTGTTTGTACACTTTGATGAAGACTTTCTTTGCTGTTTTTCTTTTTTTAAGACATAACTAAAAAGCCCAATAGATTTTACTGTAGACATTGCACAACATTAATTGTTTTTAGAACTAACACATGCTTGAAGGAAAGAAATGCTTTGAACTTTAGTCATGTTTCTGTCAAAACTTGCTTAAATTTAGTCTTTGGGATGGTAGCATCTGAAATAATAACATCACATAAATCCAGTGTTATATGTGAGAGCTAATGTGGTACAGTTTCCTATAAAAAAAAGGTCAAACACAAAGCACTTCATCCTCTCAGACAAAAAGTTCTCCTCTAATTTTGGGGTACTGTGGCTAATTATACAGTGAGAACAATTTCTTTATGTAAACACATGGAGACATACAGCCTGAATTCCAGTCTACCTCCATCTTATATATGAATGGATAAGTTTATGTGGAAGAAAAGTATAGTTAGTTAATAGTTTGTGCTCCATTTGACCCTTGAATGATTTTAGAACACTTAACTGTGGAGGTATCTTGCCTATTTGTCCAATATACACATAACAGAATGCTCTCTTTATTAAAAAGGTTTTTCTCTGTCTTCTAGGAGATTTTTATCTGCACACAACAGGCTTCCTTTTAAAATAAAAAGCACCAAAAAAACCAAACCAAACCAAACAAGCTTCCAACCCAAATCCCAGTTTATTTCATTTGATACTTTGTCACATTAAACAAAAAAAGCTTGTGTTTTACGATTCCAAGGAGCTTGTATATCACTGACAGTAGCAGAGAGGTTGCATTCTTCTGTCAGGTCATCAAGCAATCGGGGCATAAAAGACAACTTTTCTCCAAATCTATCGTAATTCTTTAAAATTGCAGACAGAGGTATTCCACAAAATCTTAGGAAAAGCATGACACCATTAAGATCTTCTACAAAGCCTCAAGAGAAGCTGTGTGGAAAATTATGAGCGTCTATCATTCTCCTGCACAAGGAAAGAACAAAAGTCACTGTCACAGTGGCATGAGAGAGGCCCAGCTTATGATGAATCACAGCAAAAAAGTGTTATGTAGTAACTACCTACAGAATAAACTGAATTCTTCGCGCAGTAAAACCACTTGATAAATAGATTTTACTTGGTACTTCTGACTATCTTCACCTGCCCTCTGCCCACAGATCCCTCTCTCTCTTTCTCACTGTGCTATTTCTGACATCCCTAGGTATCAAGCCATAAGGCACAGCTACTGTTTAAAAATTATCACCCATCTAAAAGCCAATCCCTCTTGTCCCCAAACCCACAAGATTTTCTTTCAAAAGAGCTTAAAAACCACACAGCAATTAACTTGAACGCACAGAGGCATTATGGACCGTCAGTAAGCAATGCTCTCCACTCTGTATCTCTGCACGTCCCACAGCTAAGAGAACGGTTGATAGAAATGTCACTTTAACTTTAAATGTCTAGAGAATGACAACCTCTAGATTACTTTTATCATCAGTGGAAAGAAACAAACACTTCTGCTGTATTTTTGGCACTAACCTTAGGACGATCTTGACCACATCCTAGAAAGGCTTTTTCCTCTACACTGACTACAAAGGGGGGATCTACACATCTGGTCCACATGTACATGCCTGTGTTGGGAATGCTTTAAGATAGACTCTATCCTCAGTGTAAAGCAATGAGGCATCTCTGTCCTGTACAGCACTGCTGTAAATTACATAGTATAGGATAGTATAGGAATAAAATGTAGTGAAAGCTTTGTTTAGCAGCACATGGAGGAGCACAATTCACATCCCATAGCTGTGGTATGCAATGAGTGATTATTGAAAAACTACAGCTTGAAAAAATACACAGCTAAAATCTTCAGTAAGAGTTCTATTTTCACTTTCACTCAAAAAGGAGAAGCTGATCTACAGAAAAAACAGATGCTTAAGTACTTTCAAATACTGCAGGAAAATATGAAATATTAAATGTTTTCTAGCAAAAGCCAATATTCTAACTCCCTACCATGATCATTAACAATAAGAACCACATAAAGCAATGTTAGAAAAACTTACAAATTCTGCTCTGAGAAAAATATCTCTGAGCCAAAAAGAAACATAGAAGATAGCAGGTGAAATAATTTCTCAAATAGCACCATATTCCTCTAATTTCTCTCTCCTTCTTCCAAATGTCAGCATAGTTAGATCCTTGTTTGTACTTCCCATTTTTTTTAGCAGGATGAGAAGGGTTCAGAAAGGAGATAGAAGTTTATTTAATATAAAAATGCCATTACTAGAAAACTAGTAATAGAACTATAATGGAGACAAGAATCAAATTTGAAAATACCAAGTTTACGTTCTCTAAAATAACTAAAACAAAATCATCTTATTCGACATCTAAAGATAACATTGATGCAGTTCCCCATGTAATAAGACTGCTGCATAATCTTCAGCAGACAATCTTTTACGTAAACCCCTTCTTATTCATCCTTCTTTATGCACAGAATTTAAGCAGAGCAAAAGCTTTGTAAAGCTGACTTAATAGCAAGCAGCGGAGACTGAAAGACCAGGAAGACACAGCCAAAATGTGAGAGACCTCCCCTCCTCTCCCCAAAAGCTTATCAAGCAGCCAGCTGCCCGTAATAAGGGTTGTAGAGAGCAAACACACGGAAGATCATCTTTGCGGACAGCAGCTTTACAGCACCAGCACTTTGCTAAAGCAAAGCTTTAGTTTAAAGTATCTTTAAAGCTGGTTTCCCAAGAAATGTGAGAAAAGGTCATTTTTGATTGAAAAACAGCATTACAATAATAAGAATTACCTAGTCAACTTGTGAACATGTTCTTCTTTTATTATTAAGATTTAATAAGCAAAGGATAATTTGTGGAATGGAAGTTTCCATTTAAAAGGTTTTTCATAAGTTGTATTCAAGGAAATGATCCAGCATCAGTTTTCCTGACTCCTGTTATGGAGAATATGGTGGAACTTTAACTAACAAGTAGTGAAACCTAAGAAAACATTTTCATTTTACATGCATTTACTATCTGCAAGACCTGAAAATGAATTATTATGTAATGCATCTCACCACTTCTCTTTCTCACACATTTATCACCATTTACCCATAGTTAAAATAGCACAGTGCAGTATATAATACAAAGTCTGCCATACATATAAGGAACAATTAAAAGAGAAAAGCTGCAACACCAAATCAGCATATTCTTTAGGTTTTGACAGCTGATTTCCAGCAGGTATCACTGCCAGTTATTCAAGCCACCTTCTAAAGACAGTCTTCTGTTAACCCAGCTCCTTGCTTATGGTTTTTTTATACCCCCACAGATTTCATGTCTCTTTGAGACTTCTTAGCAAAATTCTCTGCCCTACTCACAAGTGAGGTATCCCAGGCCGTACTGGACATTTGCCATTTGGAGCTGGCCACACAAACACCTGATGTATCTCCAATAGCACTGAACTAATATCAAAAAGGTATAAAAATAAATACATCAGTGTAAGAGAGAACTACAAACTAGTCTTGTAACCTAAATGATAACTGGAGATCTCACTCTGTGTAAGAGCCTGAAAGGAGGTTGTAGCCGGGGGGGGATCAGTCTCTTTTCCGAGTAACAAGCAGCAGAACAAGAGGAGAAGGCCTCAGGTTGTGACAGGGGAGGTATTCCTTGAGTACTAGAAAAAATTTATTCACTGCAAGGGTGGTCACGCATTGGAACAGGCTCCCCAGGAAAGTGGTTGGGTCCCCATCCATGTATTTAAAAGACCTTTAGATGTGGCACTTACGGACTTGGATAAGCAGTGAATTTGGCCATGATAGTTTAATGGTTGGATTTGATGATCTTAAAGGTCCTTTCCAACCTAAACAATTCTATGAATTCAAGTTGGTTTAGAGAGATCGATTAGTTGCCATTACAATAGAATATACCATTAAAGAAGTATTAGAAATCATAAAACTAGCAATTTCTCTCATTATAATGTTGTTATTATAGGACAAATACAATCTACATTTCACACAGTTATGGTTATGCCAAGGGACAGTGAGAGCTCTCTGCATCAAAACTAGGTCTGGGCACACACCATTTACAGTCAGGAAGCCCAAACAATGCAGGCCTAAGGACCACTGCATAATGTATTTCAAATCAGAGACTGCTGAATGTTTCACATACTCTTGTTCATAGACATTGTGAAGTATTTTTTTAAATTGCATTTTAATTGAAGTTAATTTTACAAGACAGTCAAAGGAGGTTGTTCTGTAGACTGAAGCAAACTTCATCTCCCTCTTCCTTCTTTTCCAATTAATATTTTCATGAAGCTTCCTCCATCAATACTTCCCAGTCTAGTAACAGGCCAAGAAGAGCGAAAAGATCCCCATGCAAAGTTATAAACAAATACTGCAGAGAAAAACATTAATGGCTGAAGAATTATAGCGTCATAACAGCTAGGGTCAGGTCATATCAAACAAAGGGGAGTGAGATGGCTTTCCTATGGGCAGAGGACATGGACTGCACAGAAGACATCTCATTTAGACTTTACATTTTGTCAATACTCTTTGCTCATGGGAGTTCTCATGAAGGTCTGTATTGATGCCTGATTGTTTTTGTCTTTTTTATACCCTTTTATACATTTTATACCTTTTATACCCTTTTCCTTCCCTGTACCCCTTACCCTTATACCCTGTATCCTTACTACTGCATGTTTATGGTTTAGTAGTCTGATATTTAGTTTAGTTTAAGGGTTCTCTGAGAGGAGAAAACAAAACATCTCTACTATCTTAAAACTACAGGCTCCAACCTTGAAGAGTCTGGATTCTGGAACATGTTTTGAGCTAAGCTGTAGTTTCATTTAAGAGGAGGAATTGAGGGATAGTTACCTCACTTGTTAAGTTACTCATTGAGAGATTTTAGGTAGATATGCTAATTTGTAAAATCTATAAAAGTTGTATATGGGAGTATGCCCAAGACACTCCAATGTGGGGCTCTCTCCAACGGGGGGGGGGGGGCTCCAACGGAGGTTTATTAAACCAAGG
>VYZT01056787.1:1589-22484 GCA_013400735.1 Pomatostomus ruficeps | reverse complement strand
ATTTTTTACCAGCAATTAAGGCATCAGTATGGATGACACCACTTCAGAGAGATACAGCTTTAACACATTGAAAGGCACTGAAGAAGAACTATCAGTAGATAGAGGGAAGTCTAAGATAGTGGCACTTGGGTAACAGGAGGAAGTTGTTTTTTACACCTGGATTTAAAAAAAAGTAAATTTCAGGACGCTTTGTAAAGGTTAAAGTCACTACTGGATGGCTGCCATCAGGTAGCAGAAACCAGGCATGTAACTGTGCCTAATTACAGACCAACTTTAATCCACCAGATGATCTGGCTGTGCAGAAGTCTGGCAGGAGCTGTCAAGCAACACCACCTTGAGGGGCTCAGTACAGGCAGGGTTCAAAAGCTTTATTTCACTTCTGAAACATTTCTGCAAGTGTGCCAGAAGGCAGTTTAAAAATTAGCTCTGTTTTCCAGCCTAATAAAGCTTTTAAAACACTGAATATTGGTGAGCAAATTTAGTACATACCCACAGCCATGGAGCTACAAAATGCTGCCTAATGTTCTGAACATAGAGAATTCCAAATGTGTCTCCTGAATATAACCACTAGTTTTACAGATTACTTTATTATGCAGGTATTTTACACAGTATCTTTCATCTTTGACAACCAGCAGTAAATGAAGGCAGAATCAAGAGTTTCTGAACAGAGTGAATTATTTCCTTAACTACCAGTAATCATGGATACTGTATTCACTCAAAAGCAGAATTAGCACTTGATTTATTTCTATCCAAAAGTTAATGCAGTGTTATAGCAAGAAAGCATAAGAGACATCCTTTCAAACTTCTCTCCACACTACAACCAGGATGAAATGGTACAAACAGGATAAAGTGAAAACACCACAATTCAATAATACCAACAGCTGTCTATTTGCTAATTCAGTGTTTTTCAGGCTTTCCTGACTCATAGACACAGAAGAGCTTTCTGTGGAAGACAAGAGCTCTTTAAAAGTTTAATATATATCTAGATCTATATCAACTATATCTATATCATCTATATCTATCTCTCTATATCTATATGATGCATTATACTCAATTTGACTTGTATATTCCCTAACACACATCTGTGCCTCAGAAGCAGCACGGGACCTCAGAAGGCTGTTGATGCCAGGTGGGAATGCAGTGTGGGCAGTGCAGGCACTGTGCTCCCAGGCAGGCAAGCCTGCTGCCTGCCCAGCTGCCTGCTCTCCCCTGTGCACCTCTCCTCCAACACCCACCTCTGGCAAACGAGCTTCACTGAATCCCTGTGCTCAGGAGGTGTTTGTACAAGTCTGTCAAACTTCGAGCAGTGTATTTGCAGTGGCTCCCCAGAACCCAAGCAAGTTGCAGCTCAGGAGCAAAAGATGCAGGTCACGCCAATACCCCGCATGGTGGTTGTGCCACATGAGGAGAGCGGCACTGCCCAGGGCACGTGTCCTGCAGCCTCCTCAGATTTTGGAAGCTATCCTTCCTGGTCATCGCAGGAAACATCAAGGTCCTTTTGACCACCTGAGGCAGGGCCATGTGCTCGCCCCTGGCCAGGCTTGTTACCATCTCACCCACCCTCTCAGCCCAAGAGCACATTTCAGTCTTGCTGCATAACCAGCTGTCCCAAGGACACTGCCGAGGCCTCTCCCCACCTCAAAGCCTGGGGAATTCACTCCAGCCCCTCTCCTCTGTATGTGGGCCCCGGAGGCAGAGGTGGGTCACAGTCCCAGCCCCTCCTGAGGATGACAGAGGTGGGTGACAGCAGGAGGAAGGCAGGTGCCTCTGCCTGCAATGCCCCTGTGGCCGGGGACGCCAATCGCTCTGCTGCCTCATGGGGAGAAGGTACAGCCAGGAATATCCAGCATAGGTGTGACCAGAGCCCTCTTTCCTGCCAGGCAGGAGCAGCTCTCAGGCTCCTGAGGGATCAGCTGTGTTGGAGGAAAACCCTGCATTTCATCCACCTTGCCGTGGAAAAGTCATGCACTGCATGAACACACCCCACACTGGAGAGCTGGCACAGCATGTACACTTGACCACAGTGTGGCTGTTCCTGCATGGCAGAGCCTTTTATTAATTTTTTTTCCCCCTTTCATTGTAAGATTTTACATTTCTTGCCGTTGCCAATATTGAATAACTGTTTCTGCAAATAGTAAAATATGCAAACTCTGCTTGAGTTACACAAGATCTTGTTTTAAGATCCATCTCACAACTGCAGTGGTACATTTAAGGATGGTTGTATGCATCTAAGCAATGGTTTGAAAAATAACAGAAATGCAAAATATACTTAAGTAGCCTGAGAAATGGTCAGTATTCATTTTTGTAACATTCTTAGTGAGGATGACTAAGAAATACATGACAACACAGTCTAATATTTTGAAGATGGTTCTTGGGTTTTTGGTTTAGATGCTAGGATTTGGGGGTTTTTTTTCCCAAACAAAGTAAAAAGAACTGAATGGTATCTATATTATCCAATTGTAAGAATTTTTCTGAAGAACCATGTATCATACAAGTCAGCTTAACTTTCATTCAAAAAATTTCACAGGCTGAATTCACCTATGACATAACTAGCAATTAATCTCTGAGTGGCATCAGTGCAGGATTTCTCCATTAGTTGTTTTGGTAGCCTCTCCAACCACGCAAACCAAGCACCTGTTCTGCCTTCAAACAACCTACGCAGCAAACTGAGATGCATCAGTAGCAGGGAATACATGACATGCTTTACAAAAAAAACTCCTCAGATAATGACAGAGACAATCTAGCCCTGGAACAACAATCTAGCCCTATCTCAGGTTTTATGGGCTCTGTTGTAGGGAAGGAAACTTGGGCTGTGTCTGCTACTGCCTGAAGTTGTCTCTCAGCAGCCAGGCTACAGTGAGACAGCTCATGCTGAATTCTACTGGTATGGCTGCCTCTGCCCTGCATCCTTTACAGGTAATGGTTCATCTTGGCAGAGGATGCTTTCCTACTAGACTCCTCCACTGTCAGTCTGTCTTGAGAGACCCACTTTACTTAATTTTTTCTTCTTGATTTTGGTTTTAAGATTTCAGGTACACACTGTTTTGGTGCTGTCTTGGCATGTGTTCTTTAATGCCACAGACACTGGTGCTGCTCCTACTGCCAGAGGCACAGGAGTGGCCATCACTTCTATCAATTAATTTCTTCAGAACAAACTCAAAACAGCTGAGTAGACCTGCAGCAGGGTCCAAAGCTTCATACAGAAAGCAGCAGCAGGCCCTGCAAGACCAACAGCTCATGTTTTTCTCAGGTGAACTGAGAGGAACAATACTGGTGGCAGCAGCTAGTTTGAAATCCAGGCTCAGCTTCAGGCAGGCACTGGGGCTGTGGATGCTGCAGGGACAGAGTATGCTCCTGTGATTCCTCCCAGCAGTGCTGCTGGAGCTGCTCTGGGCGCTGACCTCTCATGTTGAGGAAGGCAGCAGCCACATAAAGCCTGTCTGCAGGGTTTTGCCTCAGCAACATATCACAGCTACTGACAGCTGAGCTGTTTCTGACATCTTCCTCACACAGCTGCACTTTTCTTACTTCTCCTTTATGAAGGCTGGTTTTTTTTGTTTTTTTCTCTAATGCTGAGTATTTTAGCTGGGCTCCTTAAATAAACTTTCATCACATGTATGCAAAGAGGGAAAACTGAACGAAACTTAAAAGAAACACAAGATTTTGCAAGTAGCTTTGATGTTCTCTAGCTTTTTATTTATAGAATACAGATTAACTTCCTTTTGTTAACATCTATTGTTGTTTTATAATGGGCACTGCTTTGATAAGTGAATTGAAAGAGTTTGCTGCCGTTTCTTCTAAGTGCCCTGTCTTGCTAAAAAGTAGGTTCTGTAAAAAATGTATTTCTGAGTAAAGAATGGAACAAGAAAATTTAATCTGATTTTGGATGATTATGAAGTAAAGCAATTGCTTTGAAGTTGTGAAATGTGATTTCTTTACTCCCATGTAACCCATAAAATTCAGCCTCAACCTAACTCACATATGTGCATTGGACAAACATAATCAGTAAGTCTACTCTTCAACTATTTGTCTTTTTTGATATAACTACATTGTTTTGCTGAGACCTCAAAGGTTCCTTTTCTTCTACCTCTTGCATCTCTACAATCAGTACCTTTTTATAATACAGAGATGTTTTGCTTCTGAGGGGGATTTCAGATTCTTTCTTTATTAGGTTTGTTTGAAATTTTCTACAGCTGTCTAAAATCATCCCAGAGGCGGCAGATATTCTGAGAACTCCTAGGATCACTACAAAGAGTTACTAGTGAAATCTATTATGATTGAGGCTAGGTATGTGCAGTCTAGCAATAGTGGCTACTGGGTGGCTATTACTATTTCCCTTCTTATTTCCATTCAGGCACTTCCTGTTGTTGTCACACCTGTTGCTGTCCTCAGTGGCACTGTTCCTAATGCCAGGGCTTTGGACAGAGGAGGTTTTCATTTCAGTACTTCCACAAATTGACAGAGAACCTGAAACTCAAGTGATGAAGGTCTAAAGCATCACAAGCGCTTAGGCACCTAACATGCCGTTTAAGTGAAAGGTAGTGGCCTGGACTCAGACAGGATGTTTCACAGACTTCCAGGTGTCCCCTCATGCCACACTCATGCCAATAAATTAAACAGGTATAACCTCAAGGTCTGCTGGTACGTATATAGTAGTTATCTCCAGCAAAAAGTCAGAAAGCAGACATAGATAAAACACCCTTTTCAGTCTATGGTGTTCAAACTGCCCTTTCCCATCACATAGTCTGCAAATGACTTATCTTTTCCATTACTTTCCCTTTTGATAGCTCATTTTCTGGTCTCCCACAGCTGCATTCAGCACAAAGGTGCAGCTCCTTTTACGGAACCCAGATGTCCTCTTGAGAGGTAGCAATGTGCATTTGAGTCTCGTCAGGCCATAGAGGACACTAAAGGCAGAGTTGAGAGCACTAGATGAGTGCTCCAGCTGTGAGAGGACATGTAAAGGTCAGCAACTTGACTGCAAAGAAAAAATTTAGTTATTTGTCCATACTGAAAAGGACCATTTTCAGGGATTAATTGCAGGCTTGGGGTCATGAACTTCCCTCTTTTATAGTTCACAATTCAAGTGTTCAATGTGGTATCTAATTTGTAGGAAAAATACCCTCCTCCATGGCATAAACTGGTAAATATTCTTACCAAAAGGATTTTTTCCCCCCTCAGCTATATGTGATCATATGGCTACAATCCTTTGCTATTTGCTCTTCCCACTAGCTGTAGGTGCAATATCAGCATGATTCACCAAATCATCTGAAGACACCACTTAATGGCATACATTGATCCCCGGGTTACTAAAAAATCCAACTTATTTTGCCTTTTTTTTTTTAATACTATCTCCTTCTAGTCTAATAAATTATCTTAATTTAGTTGATTTCATCTGCCATGTGATTTCAGAATAGAAAAACATCTCACTTTTTTTTTTTTTTTTTTCACTTGGTTGTATGCTCTTTAAACTGTTCAGGGCACCTTTCTCAGCCACCTCTTCCAATTTAATGGACCAGATACACAAAAGGCACGTTCCTTTTACTCAAATGTAAAAGCATGACATTTCCTGTATTTAATGATTTCCAACTCAGTTTTGCAAAAATAATATTTGGGGAACTGGACATGCTAGTTAGCTGCCATTCCTCCCCTGTTTCAGCTTCTTCCTGCTCTTTCCTGCAAGCTCCCTTCTCATCTCAGTTTTTTAACCCCAAGGACTTGAACTCTATTTTTAGCCTTTGTATGAATTTCTAATCTAATGCATTTAAAGAACCTATCACAGATGTCTAAAACCTTGGAAGTAATTAATTAAGTCCTGCTATTTCCAGACTATACCAAAACAATTTGTCATGTAAAATGGTATAATCGAGTAGTATACATGTTTTCAGCCCAAGTCTGGCTATGAATTATTTAGTTCATCTCTCCTAATTAAAGACCTATTGGAGGATTAATGTCTCATAACCTGGCAAACTACTTTACTAAGTAACAAATTATCCATATAATGACCTCAAACTAAATTTATGTAACCTGCATAATTTGCATACATATACAAAATCCATTGAAATAGAGAAATCTGCATTCAAAAAAAGGAATCTGTACCAAATGTACATCTATACTAGAAAAAATAGTTCACTGAATATCTGTGTTTTTTCAGCACTGACATCAACATACATTTATAACAACTGCTTCTCTGAACACAACAAGGTAACATAGTTATGCTGTGGAATGAAAACAAATTTTCCATTTTCCTCATGGAAATACGACTTACTTTTCTCTGTAATGCATGCAATACATACATTTCCTAGTGTTAGAATTTGTATTATAAGCCTACAGAATATGCTCTGCACCTGAAATTGGTTGTGAAAAGAAAAGAATGTAAATGGTTTAAAAATGTAGGGAAAGATGAAATAGATCATTATAGAAATACAGGTCAATGTGGAAAGATGAAATATTGGTCAATATAGGGCAACTGCCTATATTGATATAAGGAGGAAAGCAGGATGTAATGCTGTGCTTCCACAAACAAAATTCAGAATTGTCATTGTTTAGTTGTCAAAAAATTGACAAAACTAAATATTAACAAGAATAATTAAAAAAGGCTATAGCAGAAATCAACAGCAATGCTTTGTAGGCTTCCCCTCTGACTTCCAGGGCCCTGGCTGGGTGTGTTTCCAGGACTTGAGGCCCAGCTCTGATCCAAACCAACTGTGTTACTGTGCCTCTGGCTTTTGAGAAAATTACTAAGTTAGGAAAAAGAGCTGTCTGAAAGAGTAGAAAGATGAGAAAATAAAAATTACAAATGGGTACAGTTGCTGAACTGGGGCTTTTTACTAGTGCCAGAATTCAAGAGGGAAAGAAAAGTAAGCTAACTTTCAAGGGGGAAAGTTGCACCAACACTGCGAGGTATAAAATCCTAAAGGGAAAAGCCATGGATGCTAGGCTAGTGAAGTGACCTGGGAATCATGAGGTCACTAATGTGAGCTGGCAGTGAGAGCAGTGATGACAGAGCTGGTGGCAGACGGCAGCTCAGCAGCGCGGCAGGGGCAGCGCTGGGGGCTGGAGGGGCTGACCCTTCCCACTGGGCCCACACTGGCTGGAGGTGCCAGCCCAAGAGTTAATGCTAATGCTTAGGGACTGCTGCTCAGCCTAAGGGCTCATTAATCCTACCCAGAGCTGTGGGTTACCCAGACAGTAAGTGCTTTACGCTCCTTGTAATATATACACGTATCTTGTATCCGACATCTTTCTATACCAGCTAATGACAACTGAACAAACTGATCCAAACCGGCAAAAATGCCTGCTGCTTTCATATTTCTCCTGCTGAATACATGACCTATTTCTGTTAAGCACAGCAGATCAGGCTATGACTGGACAACTTCTGAGACCCAGATTTTCAGACCTTATTTCTGCTTTCTTTATGTCCTGCTTTTACCAGACCACAATTCTAGTAAAATGAAAACCAACTATCAACTATTCTTATCCCCCTTTAATATCTGCAGAAGAAATTACAATCAACACACATGTTCCAGTCTGATTGGAGACAAAAAAACTGCTTAGAGGACAAAGAATTTATTAGGTCATTCTGTCTTTGATCCTGTAAACTCTACTGTAATACACATATTATCGAAGACAAAGCTGAGGAAAAACATCTGTACTCATATACAACAAATGCCCTCAAGAAAGATGAAAAATAGCCAGTCAGAGCATCTTACTTGGCTTGTAAGTAGAAAGGGACTAATGAATTTGGATATGACTTCTGTAGTCTTGGGGAGAATACCTGAAAAAACATGTTTTACTAAAGAACCCAATCCAGAACATACATGATTTTAATACAGTAAAACAGAAAAAAAAATCAAACCCAAAAACCAGTCCTCCCTGACCAGGGCTTTAACAAGCCTCTGAAATATCTAACTGCTGCGATGCTGCCGGCAGGGGCACCAGGCGTCCGCTCACAGTTCCAGGGGCTGGCCGGGCTGCTCCGGGCACGGGAGGGCTGCCAAAGGTCCAGCAGGGTTTCCCCTAACCCACTGATGTTACAGGCGCGCCAAGAAAGGGGAGATGAGGCGGAGGGGCTCCTCAGATGGTTTATTTAGCACCAAGGTCGTGCCAGAGAAGCACCGGCACAGCGTGTTACAGTTACATATATACCAACACGAGGGGGTGGGGGAGGATACAAACATCCTATGAGGTAGGGCTGTGGGGTTTGACTTCGGTGGGCTTTGTAAAGGATTGCGAAATACAGAGCCCTACGAGGGAGAAACCAGATACCGGGGGGGGGAGGGGGGGGGGGAGACAGCAGAGCCTGGCCATGACAAAAAACCGAAACCTGGCCAACAGCACACCGCAACATCTAACCTTGCAAAACTGCTTCTTAGGAAGAAAAAGCCCTTCAAGGTAATAGAACAGAAGCCTCTGAGAATCATGCAATAGTTAAAAGCATAAATGTTGGCGAACTTCACCTAATGGGCTTAAGGATTTTGGTCCATTGTACTCTAGGAATTTAGTATGGCATAAGTTCCAGTACATAAGAAAGGATTTTTTAAACTCCAGTACAAAAAATGGAAGAGGTGAAAAATAAAACACCTGTACCATATTCTAGATATATGACAAAATATAAAGGGCTGTTAAAACTACTTGAGAAGTCTATTTTTAAAAGTCAGAATAATCAAAATGCAAAATATGCTGCAATTTCTTTTTGAGTAAATGTTCAATAAAATGTAGAGAATAACACAGAAAATATAGTGACTTTGAAACAATTATACCTGTCTTTGTATTATTCATTCCCTCTTCAGGAATGTTCTATAAAAATATCCCTCCATCTTCAGGATTCAGGCAGCATGACATTCACTATAGGTCTGTGTTCTGTGTTTTGTATGAAATACATATGTGGGCAAGCCCTTCTACAGAGCTGAAGGGGGGGAAAGAAAAAAACCAAACAATTTTGCAGGTTTTATTTTCCTCAGTTTCGAGGTCTTCATATATCTCCTGTGCAGCCTGTCCTCTACACCAAGTAGTTGTTACAAGACCCAATTGCTGACTGGCAGTGAAACCCAGTTAGGGTACACCTGCTCTATCAATAATTCTCCTGCTCTATCAATAATTCTACTGCTCTATCCCCATAATCCCCATTACCAATTCCAGCCTAGCACATGGCACATCACCTTCCAAGACAGCAATTTAGGGAGGCTTGAGGTTAGCCAGTAGTGCGAGTGAGGACTGTAGAATTCATTTTGATGAGCTTCTGTATGATTTTAACTGTTTCCAGAAGAAGCATGTCGAGCTGTGCAACTGGTTACCTTTAACACAGAGACTGTATTTGTAATATGTCTGTGATGTGAGTTAGATATATTTTCAAAGGTTTGATCCTACAGTTCTGGAGAGCACAACAACTTCTTGAAAACAGCAGGGGAAAAAAGTGACAACTTTTGTGTTTTCTACTGGGAGTTGCAAGGTCAATGCTGATTTAATTGAGATATGGAGAGCGCAGCTTTACCCAGAGGTACAAAAGAGAAAGATGCTACAAGATTCCTTCTCATGAAAATTTCAATTCAATCAATATGAAAGCTACACATTTGGATCAAAAATGGCAAGGAATCCTCAAGGACTCTTCTTACAAAGAGTTCACATAGTCTTGAAACAGCCTTTGATAGCCTGAGAGAGGTCATTTTGTAGCTTTGAAAATGTTGAAATATCTGAAAATAATCAACATTGCTGGGATCTTCACTTTAAAATTGATGTGAGGCAGCGACATTTCTTACTATTTTGAGTGCCCCCACGCTAATTTTTTCTTTACCAATAAGGCTCTTCCTAGGAATGCTAAGAATTCTGTAAGTCCTGATGAGGGTACTTGAGGAAGTACAAGGCAAAGATGGAGGGGAACCCTAGGATAAGTTAATATATTACCATGATGAGGAGTTTGTCCTAGAAAACTGATTAACCTCCTAATATGTTTCTCTGTGTCTGTGTCTCTCTTCCTTTTTAGTTCTGTACTAACTATTTTGAAGAAAGTCCTGACTGATTTTTGTTCTTCAAAGGCTAAATGAAAAAAAAAAAAAACAAACAAAAAACGAAGAAAACACCCACAAAAACCCAACAAGTAAACATTACTTAGGTATCCTATTATAGTTGCTGAACTGAAGTATTTCCATCCATAGCATCACCTCAGTTGGATGTATTTTTATATAAACTAACACCACATCTGTTTCCACCTAACCCCATCTTAGACCAAGTTATACAGATATGGATCAAAACAAGTCTCATGTAAGTAAGTGAGCTGGTCTCAATATTGGAATATTTAAATTTGACTTGCAGTTTTTTGAACCAGCTAACAGTAAGTGAAAATATGTATATAGTGTATGCAATATTTTATTATATTTTTATTAAATACACTGCATATATATTTACATTTATAGTTTAAAGTCTACTTTATTACATTTTTAATATGAGAAAGTGAAGAAAACAGCTAGAAATTAAAGGAATGGCATTTTAAATTATCTGGGATTTTTGAACTACAACATCAAGTACATTTAAATTTTATTACTGAAGGAGTTTTACTTTGCTTTACTTATATCGCAGTTTATTTTAGAATGCAGCAACACTGATAATCTCTTTGAAGAGATATGTGCTCAAAATCTATGACTCAAAACCCAAACCATTTAAAATTAAGTAACTGTCAAGGGGCATGTGCAATAAAATGAACATTTAAAAAAATCTAAGCTGATTCTAAGTTTATTTATGCAATTTTCTTCCCTTGTGTGGAATAAATGGATATGCAATTTGCTTTGGCTTTGTGTTTAGATTTAATCTACATCTGAAAAAAGGCTGTTCAATGGATTTCTGGGATAACTAGAAAATCAGATTAAATTAGATCACTCATTGCTCTTATCAGATTTATGTACTCCTTATACATTATATATACACACACAGATACAGTCATATATATATATACCCTCCAAGTCCTCATTCCCTCTGCTTTCTTCCCTCACGATAATACTGTCATCTCTGGGTCCCACAAAATGAAGTTATTGCATCTTCCCCACTGGACTGCAACGAAGAAATAAGAAAAAGCTGGATCACCATTGGCCAGGTCATCATTACCAGTTCCAAAGTTTATTTACTTATTTATTATTTTGAGGAATGCATTTTGCCAGAAAAACCATCTCATAAGAGGCAAATAACCTGTACAGCATAGTGGTATTTCCAAATACTGCATGTGTTTGAGCTTGGATGCAGAAGACTGGGAAATACTGGAGCTCCACTTTTTGACAGTAGTGTCACTAATTACCACTTTTTCAAACCATAGCATTTCCTATCTGGAAAACTGCATATACTCATAGATGACTCAATGTAGTGCTGGGGAGAATAAAACAGGAGATACACAGAGGAGCTGTGAAGGTGTTACTTTAAAAATGAAATATTTTTGACTTCCTTATTTTTCCATCCCTAAAATTTCTGGTTCCTGTTGATTCAGAGGTGATCACTAGGTCTGAAACTTGCCTGGTAGACTTGAATCTGAGGGTATACACAGCACCAAAACTTACAAATCTGAATGAATAAAGCAGATACTGTGATAAGCCACAGACCTACTACGCTTAATTAAATAATAAAGAAGAAAACACCCAAATAGGGTGTTTTCTTCTTTATTATTTAATTTAGCATTAATTAAGGGACTTAAACTTTGGTCCAGGTTTAAGAGTCACTGAGCATTAGTGATCAAAAGTACTATTGAGAGACAGTAGGACAAGATGGATGGATAATACAAAAGGTGTGAGATTTTAATTTGACTGACTGCTAGAATGAAATCATTAACACTTTGTTACTGTGACAGGAGACATAAAAGCTCAAGACTTGACTAAGGGAGAAAATAGAGCTACAGCCTGAAGTGCCAACTGAAAGGGGAAAAAGCACCTTTGCTTGTAATGGCATGGAAAGTAGTTCCCCAAAAGTATCACCAGATTTAGAATATGACTAGCAGTAAGTGACCTACCTTTTATTTTAACTATCAGCTGAACCTTTCCACAGCCCCAGAGGCTAAGCGTGAACTTTCAGACGAACAAAACCGAGTGCATCTCACACAGTTCTTAAAATGCACCAGTATTAAAAGTAATAACCACAGTTAAAACCACCACAGAAAGTCTCGGCCTCCGTAAGCAAAAAAAACACGAAAAACCCCAGCCAAACAAAAGAAAAAGAAAACCACAAAACCCAAACAAACCCAACCCTCCAAGTAAAACCAAACCAAACCAAAGAACCTTGTCCGCACTGTAATCTTTACAGTAGCAATTTTTGCTACCACTCAGCTCCAGCCTTTTACATCCTTTCTTCTAGATTTATCAGTTTAGTAATTTGAAAGGTTTATGAATCAAATCAATGTGTTCAGTCAATTCCAGTCTCAAATAAACTTCTTATAGAGGCTGAGACCAGAAACTGTCAGTAGCTGTCCTGTAGAAGTAACAGAAATAACTGAGGTTTAGAAAACTTAATTTCTTCCCTTTCCTTCTCTGTAGGCATGAAGTCACACTCAGTCTCTGAGACAGAAAAGCAGACCACTTGCATCAATTTGGTGTCTCAACTTCTCATTTTGGGGAATATTCAGTTTAATGTGGGAAAATGGGGTAGTGGGATTAATAAGCAAGGAATAGTGAGGCAGATACTCCTTTTAAAGACTTCAACCAGCAAGCATGAAATCCTATATATAATTTCAACTGCCATATAAAGAGTAATGTATTTCTTGTCCACTACAGAACTAGTTAAGATTTAAACTTTTGTAACTGAAATCCAGTGAAGGAGTGGAAACTGCTTCAGATCTCGTATTTTTGATGCAGAATAAGATGAAACAGAAAAGTTTAGAAAAATATTCTCCTTCCCAATAACATAATTTCAAATTTCTTATATTGAACAAAGACCCTCATGCCCCCCCTCATGTTTCATTGCCTTGGGTCGCTCTGCCAGCCTACACTTCCTCATTTGCTCTCAGAATTGTGCCCATCCATGTTAGTGGTGCAGGGTGAAGAAAGGTAAATGCCTACAGTCATTCAAGTGTGCCTTCCTGCCCAGTCCTGTACCAGCAGAATAACTAAAGCACAGAAGAATTGAGAATTGGTGATTGGTGCTGTCTCCTCTCTAACATCCATCCTTTTTGTGCCCAAGTTCTCTGTGCTAAATGAAGTGGATAAATCACCCTTCCTGACCAGTCACATATCTTCTCAGTCTGCAGAAACTGAAGATTTTCTGTTTGTATTTAATTGTATATGAAATTACACAAGGGCTATAGTAGGAGAACATTAAACACTGAGAAAAACGGGAAGTGAAACAGGCAGAATAGAGGGAACAGGTCATTGTCTTGATCCGTAATCTCTAACTGAACCTTACAACCACCCCTAAAAATAATGTCAAGTCATGTAGAATATTATAGAAATGTCAGCTAATAAAGAATAAAATCCCCTTAAGAATTCAAATGGCAAGAGCCTTGAGCAGTTGACGATAGGTTTCTCCCAGAGAAACAACTCATGTAGACAGAGGAGTCAGGATTACTGGAGCTGGCTGTCATGCAGCTCTGTGAGCTTCCCACATTGCTGTTAGCTGAGGGTATTGGCCCGTGCTGACCTTCTGTACTCTGCTTGAGGCAAGCACATCAAACTCCCCTTCTGATGAGCCAATGTGAATGGCACTCTGCTAATGACTCTTCCTGCCACATTTCAAGATTCATGGCAGTTACATCCAAAGGAATTATGGACTCCCTATCTTTTGCCTGCAATTAATGAAATCCCTTCAGTTCAAAGACCCTCAACTTGAATGCTAATTCAAAGGATATCAAAGTAATTGATACTCTGCATGAATAAATCTATGTGCTTTAAAATGCTTAGCCTTTAAAAAACCCATCAATTTATAATCATGGCGTCTTAAAATGGTGAAATCAGAAATCAGAAGAAATTCCTGTGCATTGCACATACAGTTGGTTAACCTATATTAGGAAAAGGAGTTAATTTCCTTACCAATTGATTTCACAGAGTAAATTCAAACAGCAAGTAACTACATCCCCCTTCTTCTATATGTGAACTCTTACTTGACCTTTGCCTGGAAAATTTCTGCACAATGACAGTTTCATAGCTTGTATTTCCAGTGTTACTCCTGATTAAAAAAATCCAAACTAATTAGCATGTAACAACCAACATTAACAACATATGCTGGGACTGTAATGAAGTCCTAATTTGTAAAATGTTCTCAAGGATGCTGTATTATTGATTAAAAATTAACATTTTCTCTTGCTCTAGAGCAATTAGTGAAAATGTAAGATAATGAATATTTATAAAGTGAAGGTAGAAACTTGATCATACCCTGAGACACCATTTTTTGTGCTTAATAGCAGCTAGCAAACTGCTGGCAAGCAAATCTTACATATTACAGGTTTTCAAGGCAGAAGTTTGTTTATGGCAGTCTGCTTTACAGTTAGAGCTGAGAATGCAAGAAAAGGGCAATTTCCCCTCACAAAAGCCAAAAGGCAGCCGCAGCAGCACGAAATAAAGCACAAGAAGTCAAGTCAAGCTAGCTTCTCATGCATGTTCCCAAATGTTTCTCAGGAGGTCAGACTGTCAAGTTAGCTAACACTTTTGGTGAATTCAACAGCAATGCTAGTTACAGCTTTGCAGTTTCACTGCAGAAAAGTAGTATGTCTGTGCTGCGTTGCACTCATTTGCTGGGACTCCCCTGATGGAGTATCAGGCCATAGTTAGACATCTTTATGTTGCTGGCAAAGGTTAGATTTGGCCCATTCTTCACTCTCAGGAAAAACAACTTCTTTTTTTTGACCTGTTCTGCTAGCAGTCTGCACTCATCAAACAATTATACCTATAAGCACCTTGTCTTAATATCAACTTTTTAATCATTCCTTAACCTGGTTTACCTGTCAACAAAACCTTCCTATTTTGTAATGTCTGGCTTTGCTTTTCTTACCCCAGATTTCACCAGCACAAAAAAACTCTTCTATACTTATTAAAGAGATGGCCCCTGGACTTGCCACACGCAAGGCAATAAAACAAAGGTGTCAAACCTTGAAGGGAGAGATGTATTTCAGATATACTCAGCTCTCAGAGATTAATTACAGTGGAAGGAACACTTCAAAGTAGTTGCTAATGCTAACTTCTGGAAGTTACAACAGAAAAAAATACCAACAGCTGTCACTGGGGGTTTTCCTCAAGATCAAGAACATTATTGTTGTGTAGCCCATGGTCCTCAGAAACTCAGAGATATGTTAGATGGTCACCAGGCAGGGAAGGATCTGCCTGTAAAGGATGCCATATCCTGTCAAAATAGAAACATATCCCTAGCAAACCCCTGTCTCCAGCCTGAGTGGAAACCTTGGTGTATAGGCAGGCAGGTGAGTATGAAATTTCTTGCTTACTTCTTTTTCTGGACCAGATGGGAATTCTTCTTGAGAGCTGTCATCTCAATCTTTCCATTAGGTAACTGGGACTTCATGTGTCATGCTGAGAGCTCAAGGTATTAAGCGCTTAATCAAAAAAGATACTTTTCTCTTTGAAGAAGAGTCTTACATAATAGCCATGGCAGCAGAACCTGCTGATCTCAGCTGTAGCTGCAATACACATCCAGCTGCAGCCTTCACAGAAATGTTCATGATAGTGAGGGAGAGGTTGTTAAAAGCTGTGTTTGTCACAAAGGGAAGCATCGAAGAAAGAGGGGTGTTTTTCTACAGCTTGAACCCTTCTGGAGCTATTAAAGGTGTTTTGGTTTGGGGAGTAGCTGTTGTTGTTGTGCTGGTGTTTTTTTGGTAGTTTTGTTGGGTTTTTTCCCTGTAATGAATAGGTCATATCTAAATAGAATTGAAAAGAATCGTAAAATTAGGCTGCAGTGTTATCTCTCTTACTTATTTGCTAGCACCACAGAGCCATGTCTCTGCTTCTCTCAGGTGAAGCCACAGCTTGTGGTAATTAAAATATTGACATCCATTTTCTGACAAAAAGGAAGGATTCAGTGCTTTTATAAGGTAACTCAAAAACACCTTTTGTCAGCACTTTTGTTTCCAGTTAACTTTCTGAAGTATTAATAATGTAAGTTAATATGAAGGTTTTTAATTCAGTCCTCGACTGCAAAAGGGCTGACTATAGCATTACCAATCAGAAATTAAATGCTGAATGACAGAAGCTCACTACATCCATATGCATTTCCTTCTCTTGTTAACTACAGTAGATGTGACCTATCACAGCATATTGCTTCGTATTTCAGTAACTCAGAAAAATGGGGGAAACACATAAGGGACAAGGAATTTTTAACCAGAGGATTTCTGCTATAAAAAGGTTTTCGATATCTTTGGTAGAAGACCTTTCTTACACTTATGCCTAGTTTCGAATGTGCAGACTACACTGCTAATTTGAACAATAAATCTTGAAGCATAAAAATCTTTTGTCAATATTAAAGAATGTTAGAAAAATAAAGTTTAACAACTTCCATTAAGCATTTTAAGCTCCAATGTTTTGTAGCACTGATAGCACTAACATATGGCCTTTGCCATCATGCCTAATCAGAGGCCATGTTCTTAGTGCTCTTTTCAATTTAAAAATATGAGGTTTTCATGGATTTTGTTCCTTTAAAATCTTGGTGATTTTATCAGAAAAAATAAGGAGCCAGGAAAGGAGGAAAGGAGGGTGTCTATCACAAACAAAAGAATACATTTAAGTAATAGGTGAATGCTCAAATAATCAAGTGGTTCACGGGATGAATTACCGCTGTGATAATTAACATGATTACAACCAAGTCAGGTATAAAGCTGTGGCCACTCTGTAAATATTCTAAGATGGACCAAACTGAATGGTAATTGCACCAACTACGGTTCTTCAATACTGCTCCTCAATTATAGGAAACAGCCAGTTTCTGTGGGTTTGTTTTTGAAAGGAGCTGAGTATACATAGAAGCTACTAAAAATCCATGACTCCAGTCCTATGAATTTTGACAAAATTTGGAACACCTTACACCTTGAAAAAGCATAATGCAGTGAGCAAGTAAAGCCTCCTGTTTTCAGAAATGCTCTTTACAGAGACAGAGTCACAATAAACTGGTAAACTTGCAGGCCTCTTTTCTTCACAGTTATGAACTACTAACCTAGAGAGAAACTCATACTGCATTTCAATTTCTATAAGCTGTAATTTATTGTGTAACAAGTTTCCCAGCAATACAACTTAGGTGGTTGCTTCTTAGCTTATCTGTGCAAGTTTTCAGGAGAGGTGACTTGCTATCTTTCAGCTATATATTCTACATCAGCATTGCCCAGGCTGACTCAGCCCATGGGTTTTGCTGTCTGACTCTGACTGGAATTAGTATTTTCTTTACTAATTCCTGCCAAGAAAACTTCTGAATGAATTATTCTCAGGTCAGTGTCAAAGGTGCCATATAATATAAACACTTGTTTAGACTTATCACTATTATACTTAATTTATTGAGATAAATAAGGAATCCCTTGGCACAACTAGTATTTTACACTATAAAGAGAAGGCTATTTTGGCAACAGTCAGCATTATGGGTTCAGAAGTAATTACTGACATAAATCAATAGATGCTGGAAATATCGATTATACATTCACTGTTAATTCTCTGGCACCATATCTCTAGGATATGACCATCACATCTTTCACTTAAGTCTTTTAAACAGCCTAGAAATAAATACAGAATTTCAGGCTCTGGCAAAGATTAAATAATCAGTTAACGACTCACAAGAGAAAATCTTTGTATGTCATTGCATCATCAGACTCTGAATGTTCCATGGAGTAATTTTTTACCTCCTTCTCAATTAGTGTAAGATGCTAATATGGGTTAAAGGGAACTTTCCAACAAAATGAGAGAAATATGGCAGCAGTCATAGGGTTTCCTAGTTGCATTTTTCCTTGTTCTGTTGAATGAAAGTTAAATGCCATCTCCACATTTAATGTGTTCTGCTTTGATTGAATTGGGCAGGAGGAATATGTTCAAAGATTGGCATTTTATATTGCTTTATGAGAGGAGAGGTTTTCAGCCTCAGTTCCTAGCACTGGGCAGTATATTTTCAGAAAGTTTAAGTGGGGTTAAATGGGAAAAAGGATTGAATTTGAAGGGATAAGAGTACAGTAGTTAATTATAATGTTTTGGGATTTTTTTGGTGAGTCAAGGTATGTGCACATATGTTTATGTCAAAGAAAATTTTATCAGATGAGAAGGATAAAGATAGAAACCAAACCAGACAGACAATAGCATAAGGAACCAGGGAGACACACAGACACTAGGGAAAAGCGAAAGATATCAAAGCTAACTGGTCATGCTGGCATGAGAAAAACTGAGTATATAAATAAATTTAATTTGAAAATTAAAATGAAATTACTAGTCTGCATAAGCAAGGGAGGCAACCATTCTAATGAGTTTTCAAATGGAACTTGATGAATTTATTACCAATAATTCATTAGGCTGCAGCTGTAATCACTGGAAACTGAAATCAGTTCTTCCCTTCTAAAGCACATCCCCTGAGCTTGCTCTCCCCAAGGACATTGGTCTCCTGGAGCTTCACCCTGAAAATACTTAGCTACATTTTTTATCTAGAAGTGTTACCAACCCTCTTTTTCTAATGTGAATTCTCCTGTTTTAACGAATTTCTTAATCCTTTCTAAGAGACACCAGTTGTGTTGTTCACCCTGCCACTGTTCCAGCCTCTGCCCTAGGTCAGGCACATATATTTCTGCAGAACAGTCCCCCAAACCTTTTCAGAGAAGCATTTCTTAGCAAGGTTGTAGTAGGACCACATCAACAGGATGTACTTATAGTAAGATCTAATAGAAAATTAAATTTTTGATAACTGAAATTATACTGTTATAGATGCTTTGCTTCATAGGCCCAGAGTCGGGGGCTTTCCAGAGCCACTTCTCACTTAAAGAGACCCTAATGCAGCCCTAAGCTGGGACATTTTCTTAGTAGAACATATTTATTTACAAAAAGCTATTTACAAACTCCCCCATCCTCAAGCACAGAGGTCTTCTGTTTAGGATCTGTGTAAATGTGCTGGTACAGGAATACCCCATCATGTTTTCTCTGATTTTCACAAGGCTGTTAAAGTGCTCATCCCAGAAAGAGAGAAATCACTCTCTTCATCATTAAAAAAACCCCCAAAACTATGATGATCCATAGGTAAGATGATGAACAGTAAAAGTTACTTCCCAGTCATAAAAGTCACTCATATCTGTGTGTAGCACAACAAAAATTAAACTGCCTATTTTAACTGAAAATGGGACCTTATAATATTTGCCTGAATCTGAATCATTAATATGTCATGTAATGCATACAGAGTGGTATGCCTTGGTTGAAAACAGATTTGCAGGCTGCCTATTATATTTATTGTACCAGATTTATTTTGTTCATTATAAAGATCTGGATATTCATCTCTGCCACAAAGTATATCTCTTCTTTGGCTCTATTATATCTGCATTAAAAGTAAAAACATTAAGCTGCAGGTTATATCTTTTTGCTTCTATTTATTCTTTCTTATGTCTGGGAAAAACATGTTGCATAATGTTTTATGCCTGCAGTTTGAAACAATGACTTTAAATACCTTTTTGTTTGTGCATTAAAATAAATTAAATTTTAGGAACAGACCAAGACCGACTGATGCAATCCAGTTATTTTTAAAACGGACATAAATCAAGCTCATTCCAGCTGGCAGCCTGATCTGCCATCTCTCCCTTGTATCGCAGATTTGCTCTACTTCACCCTGAATAAGGTAGGCCATCCTTTTTAACTAGGGAAGTAGATGGCATCTGTGCTGTGTAGAATTTACCTCTGGCCAAGTACCATTGCACCTGCTTTTGGCAATGTCATCAACTACAGGGACAGTCAGCTTTGTCCTGGAAAGAATGGCAGGAACCCTGTGAGCCCAGCTGTGGTCTTTCCAAAGCAACTAGGCCTGGAGGGAATGGGGACACCTTGAGACATGAATTGTTTTGTGCACATGCACCAACCCTCCAAACACCAGCTTTCCCATTGGTTGTGACCACAATTAACCAGAAGAGCGGTCAGGTAGCTATTTAGAACAGGTTTCTGCATGAGGCAGCCTGTTACACGTGCCAAATATATGAACAGGCTTCTATGGCCTGTCAGGTGGCATCTCTCAAATGATGCACAGTGCTTCGGACACAGTCTTTGCAACTGTTTTTCACTAAAGCTGAAACAATCCTCTAAACCCAGGCAAAAGATGCCGTGAGTGCACACATTCTCATGTTTTACTTCATGACAGAACCCCTGTAAAAGAGGCAGCATCTGCACAATCAGCAGCTGTTCCCAAAGTCCCATGTTCTTTGCTCTTGCAAGAGATGGGACTGCTAATGACAGGGAGCCAGAACCATACTGAGGAATCCCTCCTCCCAAAATACTTACTTTAAATGGGCACCTTTGCAACTTTTCAAATGAAAAGGCGTAACACAGAAGCTACTTCGCAATTCTTACTTTGCAGTTAAAAGCTGGTATTCCTGCATACAGCCTGCCTAAGAGAACTTTCTTTTTCCTTTTTTTTTTTTCTAAAATATGTAATTTGTTTGGTATTCATACTGTATTATTGAATTCTAGTTGGCCTTTAAATTACACCTTTGGAAAAAGTAAAAATATCAATATGGGCTGTTAAAAAAAAAAAAGCTAATACTTGTTTTTCTTTGTCCTTACAATTTTGGGTGTAAAATAAGAATGTCTATCAAACTGTTAGTTATAAAGTGCCTATACAACCATAGGAGTGTTATGATTGGTTCCGCAGACTCTCTTCTACTTTCACACTGCTGCTCATTTCTGAATCACTCCAACATAAAACGGTTTCAGAGAAAGAAACGGTTCCTAGGCAGCAGATTCAATCCAGCTCTAGAATGTCTTGAATTCTTGC
>VYZT01056785.1:20125-38166 GCA_013400735.1 Pomatostomus ruficeps | reverse complement strand
AGTTGGGTATCATTTTCCGTTTCAGTAAGAATAAGATCAAATCAAGGCAGTCTCATAGTAAAATCCTACAGTTACATTCTGAGAAGAGGGGTCATTTTAATTTCAGGGTCTTTTATTACACAGCAAGATAACTGATTGAACTGTGAAATAGCATTAACAGCATAAATATATTCTGATGTCCTCTCTTTAATGCATTTATTTTGGGGTTTTTATTTGCAGGAATTACGATGAATCTTCAATTCCTTTTCCTTAACTCCAAAATATTTATATGAAGACTGTACTATTGCTAAATCTTCTGCCACTGCTAAATTTTACGCTATGAAATTAACTTTTTTAAGGGCTGTGATGATGTAATAGTTTTAGGGGTTCAAAGCTCTTGACCAAAAGTGAATTTGTTTGCTATAAACCCACTACATTTTTCTTACTTTTGTAAGCCTTTTTCTATAACAAAACATTGTTGTAATTCAAAGCAAGAAAGTGGAAAATCATGGGTGTTTCTATTATAGTACAAATGATTCGAAAAGGAAATCATATTTCTTACAGCCTTCAGAGGATCTACTGTCAACAGGAAGACAGCCTGGTACCTGCAGAAGAGTAGTGATTCCAAAAATCAGGCAAGTAGCTTCAACTTACCATGTAACTTGTACTAAGTAATTCACAGAGGGTTTTGGTAAGCACAGATGTTTTAGTGTTTAAAACATGCAAAGATTCTGAAGAAATCAAAGATACTAAATTCAACTAAACTAGCATTCATTCAGAAAAAAATCTGAAGTGCGTGTTGATGTTACTCTCATTCTAACTAGATTGTATATTACATCCAGAACTTTTTATGAAATTGAGTAGATGATATGATATTTACTCACACTCAAGGAAAATGAAACTGAGTCACTTTTATCCTAAGACTCACAAGTTCTTGCCTGTAAACTTAAAATTCACCTGAAGACAATACAAAAGCTTTTGGAAAATCTCCCAAGTTTGTCTGATTATGATAATGACAGAAATCTGTGTACTGTAATGGCTTAGCATCAGTGAGGCTCCATCCCCCTCCAGCCACAACCCCATTAGTCTGAACGAGGATACTAATCCCAGATATTTCTGGCAGGTATTACACTTTGGGGAAACTTTGATGAAAACCTCAGTGCATAAAACATACTCTTCTGTTTTTATTTTCAGATCTTAGCCAAGTATGAGGAACACTTCTCTCAAAAGATTACCTATTAATGCAGGAATATGTGCTGGGACACAATGCTGTACACCAGCAGCTTCACAGCTCTGAATGTGCTAAGTAAGAAACATCCTAACACTTTCATTTATATGCTACCAAAAATACTTTCAGGAAAATACGTAAACACGAAATGAAATGTAAAGTTGCATCTGTCAGTTCAAACTTACCGGTTGCAACTTTGAGTCACATGAGTTGGCTGAACTGAATATTCTGAATCCAAGTAACCTCATCTTTACTCATAGACTTGTTCACACCTCACCCTCAGTGCCAAACCACCACCGACTAAGGAACAGATTTGTCTACCGGAAGAATAGCAGATTGTAGGAATGAGGTTAAATACATTTTTACCATTACCATAAGTACCTACAACTAACAGAACAAGGAATACATTTGTTTTACAGTTGAGAGCCGGTTACTATTGAGTGAGAGAAGTAAAAATAAAATACTGAGAACACAAGAGTTAGTTGATACATTATTTTTAGTATGGCAAAGAAGAACAAAGAGGCAACACTTTCAGTGTAGGCATAACACTGCAGTATGTAGATCAGCTATTTTGTTTCAATCACAAGACAAGCAATAATGGTAAATATGTCTAGATTTTAATTAAATTTCCCATAGACTTGAGTATCTGTGACTAACAGTATTTAAATTTCTTCAGTCACATAATATTTATACATCTTCACGATTCTTCCTTTAAGCCACAAAGAACTATAGATAATCAATTTTTCCCCCAAAGAAAGAACTATCTGTATTATAAACAACTCTCATTTTCTTCCATATATAATCACCACCTACACTTCAAGGTTATTGTATGGATCACATTATTAGCATACTCTTGGTCTGAAATCTTTATTATCTTCAAACATAATACCAAATTTTGAAATAATAATTCCTATTTCCTGCTTTTCTGCATGTGTCTGTAGAGATTCTTATGTCTTCATTTAAAATAGTCCATGTCTATTTTAATGTCACCCTAAAGACTCTTCCATCTTTTCAATTCTCTATGTAGTGATTTACTATTTCACTGTCTTATAATATTTTCACAATGTTTTCACTGTAGATTTTTAAATGGAATTTCTACTTTAGTCCAGATGTAATTTGTATGTAGAAATAACTACTCCTTCATAAACACCTAAATAACAGAAAGAACTTTTCATAGTTTTAAATTGTATTTTTAATATAATTCATCCATTATCTTTAAAAAATCCCTCTTATCAGGAGCACTACATTCTTATTTTTTAATGTTTTGATCTCAAGATCACCTAGCTATGCATGCCCAGAAATTAATCCTGAGTTATGCTCTGGAATTCTTTAAGTCATTTCATTTGGCTATAGAAAAACACATGAAATTTCCAATAAAGTTTTCCCTACAAGTTTTCCCTGTAAGCCTAGGGAACAATCCAAAGGCAGCACTGGCATGAATAGTCATGTGTGCTAATATGGAATTGATGCTAATCAAATAAATTTTTGAATCAGGATAGCTGCATTTACAATTTTTAACATTCAAGGGCTCAGATGTGTTATTCATCTGTTAAACCACTTATGTTTAACCACTTATGTTTAACAATAACATAAGCCCAATGTAGAAAGAAAAGCAACTCATCAATAACAGAATGGACATTAAACAGAAAAGAATATGATAATCTTCTTTGTCATTTTATTTATGCAGAAGAAAGGTGGCAACCTTTATTTTGAGTTCCTAGTCTATGGTGATTACTAATTATGTTCACTTGGCTGTAGTTATTGGGTAAAATAAAACAGATTTTACAAAATGGATAAATTCTTATACTTAGAGATCCAGTTTTAATAGTGCCTTTGAGACTTCTCAAGGAAGATTTGATTAAATATTATTGCTGAATTAAGGTGGACCACCTGCCAAACAAAGCCAATTTTAGCAAGTGTTATTCTAGTGGAAACTCTGCAGTAGACACAGAATCAACTCCATTGACCAGCTTAAAGAAATACCCTCTGAGGTTCAGAAGCTGAACCTAATAGAGTCACTCATATGGAATTCTATTAGGAGCAACAGACAGCTAAATATGATTCTTCTTTCATTTTCTAAGGTAGTTCTCACTGACCAGCCATTATAAAATACATCATTAAATCATTCTCTACAGAGATTGAATTATTTGATCAAATGGCTCAATCAAATTATGTGGCAAGCATAAGTGGACTATACTTTCTTTCAAACTACCTGTACTCTGACTTCAAGCTTTATTTTTTCCCCTCACTTATAATGTACCAGATGGTACAGCTGGGTACTTAAGATCTAAAAAGAAAACTGAAAGGCAAAGGTTGAATTGATTTCTCAGGGAAAATGCAACAAAGAGGAATACCACTCTTACTACAAAGGACTGTGAAGACAGTCTTCTGACAAGGAAGAAGAGATGCCTGCTGCAAACACATTTTTGCATCTTTCCCAAATATAAATAAGGTACAAGTACTGTATTATGCTATGAGGCCAACATCTTACTTGATCTCAAAAACAGCCAGTGGGCCACAACGTACCCAAATACTCATTTTACATCAACAACTTATTGACCTACTGAAGTCAGTTAAAATGGTCATGTGCTTGAGGGTAGATAAATTGGTTTAATCTCTTACCAAATCATAATTTCAAACAAGATATTCTTTATCCCTTTAGTGTCTTTTTTTTTTTCACATGCATTCCTGGTGACTTCCATTAGCTCATATTAAAATAGCTGTATAAAACCTACAAGAAAATTCTTCCTTAGCATCTAATTCCATTTAAAGCAAAGCAATGTATTCTGTACATAAATTGGTTTTTTCCTATCCCCAATTTTATAACCTCTGCCTCTCTGTAGGGAGGCAAGAGTGTTTTCATTGTTGGAAAAGCACTAGCATACTGGGTGCATATTTGATTAATGCACATCAAATGAATGCTGTCTTTTTTCTACATCTCCTGCTTTCCCCAGTATAGAATTTCAGAATAGTGTCTACAGAACAGGCATTTTTGAAACAAGTTGTTTAAATGTGAAAAAATAGAATCATATGTATTACAGATAAAAATTGCCTAGTATGCCATCCATTCTCTCTATGCACTAGAGTAAGATTGTTCTCCATGGTACATTTTCTAGTATTGTACCAATGAAATTTTTAATGTGCTAAACAACAGGACTTTTATCATTCCTCTTGGGAGATAATTGCCACTTAATATATATTTCTGAAGATGTTTTCTCCAAGATTCTACCCATATTTTCTCATTTAATTTTACCATGCAATATCCTGTGTGGGGACACCCTACATATTCCTTCCTCTCTTTGGTCTTAATACCTACAAAATATTTCACAGGTCTTTTCTTTAACCCTCTCCTAATCTCGTAGCTTATATAAACATTTATTTTAAAAAACCTCAACAAAATGTAACTTGAACATATGTATAATTTGAACACATAATTTGAACTATGTATATATTCAATATATAAAGACACACACAGAAGCATATATATGTATAAAATAAACATGTATTTAATGTTTCCCTCTTAAAGCAAAACTTCCATTGGCTTCACTTTTGGTCATCATAGAATCATCTTCAACATTTTAGGATACTGATTTATGTTTGGATGGCATTGCATCTACAGTCTGGTATGGAATGTCTTGGTTTCTACCACACAACTGTGAAAACTTTTGTCTAATAGATCTATATAACAATGAAGCATCTAAAAAATACTAAATTATAAGCTATCTCCCTTATATATTAATCTGTAATTATAACAGATTTTGTTAAAAAATCCTATTTTCTTTCTTGCTTTTAGTCTCATCACAGAAAAAGTGCAATCTCACTCTTAAATGTCAGTAGCATAGTTTAAAAAGAGGTAGTATGGTTAAAAAAAATCCACAACTTAATGACATTAGACTTTTGCTTCTGACAAACTGCGCTATCACAGAAGTTAATTTAGGAAATATGTTCTAGCTTAAACCACTCAGTAACTGAAAGCTATTAAGTCTGGGTTAGGCAGAAAACTGTCAGATATAATTTAGATAAAGCTGATTCTTCATTGATGAGAGATAGCGATATTAGAAGCAACTCAGGTGTCAGGCAGTCCTGTTTTCTATGGTTCATTTAATGAAATTATAACAAGTGTAGCAATTAATTCTGAATCGTTAAAAAGTTGATTACTTAGTTTTGTTATGCATCAACAAGTATATACATGCTAACCTAAAGAATAATACAGAATTGCTAGACATACAACTGCAGAAATCAAGATCCACATTTCTCATATATACATACAAATTGACATCTCATATTACACAGCAATATTTGCTTTGGAAATAACACAAGGACAAACTTTTTATGCAGTTTCTATATATTTTTACTACTCATTTTAGCCAAACTCAAATTAAGTTAATTCATACAAAATAAGGAAGTGAGAATTCTTAGACACAATTAATAATTTAACTACTGTTTTTTCCCTCTCAAAGAAGCATATACTACTGTTGGACACATTAGACCAAATTAGCATATTTTTTTCTTTTAAATATTTTATCAAACTTGTTTGTCAACCAAAGTCTTAAAATTGCCGTCTCACTGATCTGTTTAATAGTTCAAGCTGCTAAAAGTATCAGAAACCTTTCTAATCCTGTGTAGAATTCTGGATGTCTCTCATAGCATATAGGAATGAAAAATGCACGACAGCAATTACCTGTGGAACAGACCCTGTACACTAGATAAATTGCAAATTATCTGCTACAAAGCCAGGTCCACCCAGCACAGTCTAACAGATAGAAAACACAAGGTTTATTCAAATATGACAATTACCATACATTGATTCACTATATGACTGAGCTAATACCTAAAAAATTTAAAGAATTCTGGATTTCAAGCAATAAGGAAAGTGAATAATTATATTATCAAAATCTAAAGATGTTTAAAACACTTAAATTCTACTTTATAATGTCACATTTAGTATCCAAAACTTATCTTTACAGCTTCTGATGTAAAGTGATCTAAAGGCATTTCAATTTTAGAGTGAAATGAGATGTCATCTATAGATCTTTAGTATCAGCAAGAATCAATGAAGTGGTAATTTGCAATAATAGGCAAAACCTAAATATGGCACACCTGGGAAAGACGCAGCTCTGAGGACTAGAGCAGACTCATCCCAACTGTCTTTATTCCAACAAAGGCTGCATTAAGCCAAGCTCTCTCACTCTGTTAAAGTTTTAGCATGCAATAAAATTAATGTTCCTCTACATATTGATTTTTCACTTCATAAAAATGTAACACTCTGCAAAAGAAAATTTCATCTCATTGCAAGTTTTCGTATTTGTTTCTTTCCTTGGCCTAATTTCAACTGGCAACTAAAGTGCTTCACACCCAAGGCTGTCCCAATGTCACTGGTCCCTCTGTCCAGATAAAGTAATGCATTGCAACTGCCATGTCACTGTCACAAGAAAAACCCAACAGCAAAACTCCTCCTTTTAGCAACACAAAGTCACTCCAAATGCCCATTTAACTATATAGAATGGATAGCTTCACTGGCCTCCAGTGAAGCTATCCATTCTATATAGTTAAATATATACTGGTTCCCCACTCCAGTTTAATGGTAATGTTTATCAATTACCTATTGAAAAGGAAAAAATCATAACTCACCCAGTCAGAAAAGCTGGTTCTTGTCTTGAACAATACTGAATTATTGTATCTGTTTTGAAGAATTTTGGAATGTAAAACAGGATAAGAAAGCAAAAATAGGATATTAAGTCTGGAGCATCAGCAAAGAAATCAAATAAGTACAATAAATTCAGACATCATGCCTTGAGTTGAAAGATATCCCACAACTAAACATAAGTCGTTGAGGTCATTCTTAGAAAAATTTCTTAAGTGGAGGGTACATCTAGGAACAAAATAAGACCTAATGATCTACCTCTATTGTAAGAGACATTGAGAGTTATTGATCTCACTTTGGTATTTTCAAATACAAACTGTTTTGTAATGAAATTTAGTCATTAAAAAAACTTTAAAAATTAATAATTTGATATTTAATTGGTTTGAATTTTAACATACTTGCACCTAACTATGTGTATTAAAAACTATTTCCTCTCTTAATTTTTTATATAATTATTTCTTGGTATAAATATTCCGTCAAGAAATCCATAGTATAATTCCTCTTACTATCTTTGCAAAACTCTATTTCTTGAGCATTTGCTTGGCTTCTACTGAGTTTCTGTGGCCTGTTTTTTTCAATTGAATACTATTGAAAGGTGAACCTTAGAACTATATAATTTCATATTTTAGATTTCATATTAGATTTCAAATTAGATTTCATATTTTTCTTCCTTTGTATAACTCCTTATGACAAAGCATTTAGCATTGATTTTTATAAAAGCTAGACCAGTAATAATATAATTAGGAATGCTTAAAATTATAGGCATCTTAGAACCAATTTCCAGAGCAAGCTGGAAAAAAGTATTATTTCTATGTTTCAGATTCAAAATTTAAAGGTACAAATTAATTAAGACATGAACAATAGCTGGCACATCACACAGTGAGTAAAAGGAACTTTAAGCAATGCTCTAAGTCTGCTGAGCATGGTAGCAATAATGCAGGTGGTCACTGAGCTCTTATTGCCCCTGGCTCAGCCTCTGTTACTACCACTGCTAGAAATATGAAATCAAAATAGTATGACAAGACCTTTGAAAAAATAGACAAAGCTTTGCACTGCTGCCATAAAGTAAAGTATGGTTCTCAGTGGCACATCTGTATTTATCAGTGTTATCAACCTTAAGAATTTTGTTCAGTTGCCATAGAATAAAATTTATTGCTTTATGGTCATAATAATGTGGCACTGTGTTTTGCAATTCAATTACTTAGCACCATCTGAACAGAAATTTTTCTTTCTCTGTTTAGTATAAAATTATTTTGTCAGAAGCTTCTTCTCATCAGTCTCTTGCTTAATTTCTTTTGTCTTTAGCAACCACAGCATTCCATTTTTTAATTATATGTTTGGGTAGACCCTAAATCACTCCAACAGACATGGACAGGACAACCATCATTCGCTTCCATGATAAAGAAGAACTGGCTGTGGCTAAACACTATCATCTGTAGAATTTACAAAAACACATTAATTAGCCTTCCTTTGTTTCTCTTCAAAACCATATTAAAATACCAGACACAGCTGTCTCTACAAAAGATTAAATTCATGTCCTTTCTATGATGTCACCCCAGTCACAAGCAATTTCCTGTAGTTTTACTTTCAAAAGAAAGACAACTAATGAAAACACCACTATAAAATTTTACATGTGGAAGTTGTGCAGACATTCTACAAAAAATTTAGTATTCGAGACCTCTTTCCCATACCAATGGGCAAAGATATATATGACAGCATTCCTGAAGCTAAATCAAACTACACTTCCAATAAAATAAGCAGTTATTATGACACAAGCTGAGAGCTTTTCCTTCTATTAGAATATTGCTTTCTCACATATTGTGCTGGTTTTGTCTGGAATAGAGTCAACTTCCTCCACAGTAGCTGCTGTGGAGCTGTGTTTAGGATTTGTGCTGGAAACAGTGCTGATAACACGGGGATGTTTCAGCTGTTGCTGAGCAGAGCTTACACAGAGCCAAGGCCTTTTCTGCCTCTCCCCCCACCCCACCAGTGAGGAGGCTGGGAGTGCACAAGGAGTTGGGAGGGGACACAGCCAGGACAGCTGACCCCAACTGAGCACAGGGATTCCCAGACCATGTGGTGTTGTGCTCAGCATATAGAGCTGGGGGAAGAAAAAGGAAGATGGGGACATTCAGAGCGATGGCATGGCTCTTCCCCAGTCCCTGTCATGCAGGATGGAGCTCTGTGTTCCTGGGGATGGCTGAACACCCGCCTGCCAATGAGCAGCGGTGAATTAATCCCTTGGATTTCTTGCTTGCTTGCAAGGTTTACCCTTTACCTGTTGAACTGCCTTTATCTCACCTCTTGAATTTTATCACCTTTACCTATCTGATTCTCTCCCTCATCCCACTTCAGGAGAAGTGAGCAAGCAGTTGTGTGGGGCTCAGTTGCCCCCGGGGGTTATAATGACACAAACACGTAACAAAATTAATTTACAGTGTAACACTTGAGGATGAGCCAAATCATTGGGGTTTTACTTTTTTTGATAGGGATGATCACTACCAGCAGAATGCTTTATGGAAAAGTATCATATTCAAAGCATCACATGAATTTATAGAATAAAGTAAATGGGTTGATGTGATGGCCAAAACGGCCTTTCAGAGACCAAGAATGTAAATTTCTCAATCTGAAGAGCAATAGTAACACTAGAAGAGGAAAAACTAGTAGAACTATAAGACCTTACACTAGAAAATAATGACAAAATTGAATTATTTTATTGCTACAGCCACAGTCAATATGCATATATCTACAGCATTGCAACAGATGAGGACAAAAGGAAAAGGACAAAGACCATGTAGAAAGTCCATCGTCAAGAGACTGAAGCCACTTCTAATAAAGCCCATATCTATTACACTGTATTGAAATCCATACAATTACCTTTATTCCTTACTTAATATTAATGAGAATATTACAGTTACAGTTGAATGTCACTTGCACATCATACAACATTTGTGACAACAGATAGAAAATTTAAAAGGTAAGAAAACCACTGACTTTTTCATCTATTTCAGCATAATACACTTTCTAAGAGAAACAAGCAAGAGAATATTCACAGGCAAGAAACAGGATTAAAACAAAATGTTATTAACAAACTATTAATTAAATTTGTGGCATAACATAGTTTTAGCTTTTTAATCTAATGAACCCAAATCTCTTTAACAATCAATAATGACAGGCACAGTACTGACAACACTTACAAAACAAAAGCTGAACACCACACAAATATTATTCAGGTTAAATTTTTCCCAAGACCAGGCTTCAAGTCTCTGGCCACAGAGTTATATTACGACTTCTTTGCTTATAAAAGAACCCCTTAAAATGCATCGAAAGTGTTTATTATACTATACACAAACATTATAATCAATATTATTTTTCATCCTCACTATGGAATTGAGAGTGAAGACCTCATTCTGGAATGGACCCACCTCTCTGTCCAACCTCCAGAGACTTGATATTGGCCAGCATTGACGTTTAATTAAACAATTAGCTCAAAGGTTTTGAATGCTTAATATAAACTAATACTCATCATAAACTGACCTCACTGTGATGCCAAAAGATATTTTGAATACAGAAAGACAGCTTTACTAAAATACTAGTTTTACAAATTTAAATGCATTAAATTTGCAAGAGGAAAAAATTAAAATGGCCTTGGTTACCCAGCCCCATTATACCTACACACTCATAATTTAAATACTACCTAGTAGTAGATGGCTATTACTCTGCAACCATTGAGGTCCAGAATGAAAACTGGGGGCCCCAAACTAAATAAAGAAAGCATGAAAGGCTATGACATAAAGGATCTGCTTTGCAAAAGACTCCTAAATGCATGTAGGTTTGTAGCAGTAACTGCATTAAGCAAAGCCATCAGCTGCAGAGAAAACAGATGAGGGTAAGAGTAGGCTGTTGCCCATGGCAGGAAATGTCAGCAATCTGCTCTCACTGGCCATGCTTCAGCAAAGCATTGAAGGATGGTGCTAAAGGGTTCTCTTGGCTAGGAATACCTTCTTGAATTGAGCCTAAGGGCCTTGTGGAGTTAGGGCCAGATAAAAACATGCATTATTCCTTTTTTGTGCATAAAACTATTCAAATACAGAGTGCTCAGAGAACTGATGCATTCGACTTCCTTACTATTTAATAGAAACAAGAAGAGGATGTACTTCACCACTATGGAAATACACAATTTTCATATGTATTGAGTCATATCCGAAGTTGACTATAAACATACACTCTTCTCTGCAAAGCTGGAGTGATAAAGACACAACGAGACTTAATGGAATGAGTGAAAATTTACAAAAATGAGTGTGAGAAGCATATTTTGATTATAAATTAAACCTTAGGTATGTATGCTTTGGCTGAAACTTCAAAATTTAGAAAAGCATGAAAAGCATCTTAATTTTTTTAAGGAAATTTTTAGAGGAATTTATGTATTTCATATATAGATTCTTGAAGCTGGTAATTTCTCTGAAAGCAACAGTCCACATACTTATGGAAGGAAGCCATTTAGTGAACACTAAATGTCATCTTTCTTCTAAAAGAAAAATGCCAACATCTCTATCGCCAAAGGTAAAATATATTTATAGAAAAATATCTATGGAAAATACTTATTTTTGTGTATGGAGGTGTAACCAAATAATAAAAGCAGAAGATGGCCAAACGAACGTGCTCTTCCACCTATTTTTAGTGTAACTTTTTACTTAGTGTTATTAATTATTAAAGAAAACACATATATTGTTTGTCTTATAAGTTGTATAGGTGCTATGAACTACTGAACAAATTGAATCTTTTTATCTGTTTACAGCCCTTAAAGAAGACTACATTTCTCATTATCGGTATTTTCAAACAGCCTGACTTTTGGGGCTTTGAAGGCTTCAGGGAGGAATTATTGCAATACACAACTTTCACTCAGAAAATCTGTCCTTTATGTATTAGGAAACAAACCTGAGCCTCACTAAATATTAGTAGATTGTATCCAATTTCTCTCCTCCATGAAAGAGGCATGTTTCTAGGTCCTCCCAATTCACCTCTACCCTCAACACTTCTAGTACACAGTGGGGGGAGATTAAAATTTTTTAAGTCAGAAAGAAAAAGCCTTTTGATTTCTGCCTAATTTCAGGCTTTTAGAATTATGTATTTTATATATTCCATGTGACAAAAAGATCAAGCTGTTTCACAGTACAAGGGCAAAGAACCAACTCAGCACATTTACTGATTAATCTAGAATCTTACTCCCAGATGGTTATTGTCCCTCATTTCTACAAAACCATTGCCAGCAAATACACGTTTGTTCTGCTAACATTGTTCTACAGCTTAAACAGACATTCTCGCTCTGCCAGTGCATTGCTCTTTGAGTAGAATAAAAAGACAGTACAATTTCTTTATTCTACAAGGATAGATAATAATTCTTAATAATACCTAAACCAGAATCTCTATTTCCTTAACTCTAGCTACCCATCTTGCAATTCTTCCTTTTAGAATTCATGTTTTGATCATATGTGACCCAAACTACAAACAGAATTTCAGATTAAATCCCACCAGTATCATGTACATAGCCTTTAATATTTTCTTTCCACTTCTAAAAACGTTGTAATACATCCTGATATGTCTTTACACTTGTCTTTTTTCATTGCCATGTAACATTTATGGCTTAAGTCACCCTGAGACTAATAAAGCCAGATCTCTCTCTCCCTCTGACACTTCCAATTATTACTCCCAGCTTATAACAGAAAAATCATATTTGTTCCTAATTAGACTTTGTACTACACACTTTTGTTTCATTCACCCTTCCTTCTCTGACTTTTTAATCTGACTTTCACATCTTTTTCTATCAGCCAGTTTTCCAGCCTTTTTTTTTGTACTTTATTTTTGAGAAGTATTTCCTATTGCCTCCAAATTAGGCCACAGTTCAATATGAATTTCAGTAGCACTGATCTGAATTAAACTAATCCAAGAGTGGGAAAAAATGTGGCTCCATATTGGCTCCCCTATCCAGTTTATCATACAAGCTCTGCCAATAGTCAACACGAGGCTGAAAACAAGCCTAGAAGCGAGGATGTGCTTCTTTCAACCGATGTAACCACAGACACATCAGCCTGCTCCCGAGGCATTCCCCAGTAGTCCTTCACCAGCCTCAGCCTAACAGCTGACTGCCATAACCTTCTCTTTGCTATTAGCCTTTATTGTTTCCTGGCTGCAGCCCTTGTTCCATCCATCACTCACTGCACTGCTTCAGGATGCTAAGAATGTAGATCATCATTCACCTCTTGCCACTCTCCTGACAGGGCTAAGCAAAGGGTCAGAGAAGAGTCTGTGGAGAGGATAGGAATGCAGCTGCTGATGGCAGAAGGTTGGAAAAACTGCAACCAGGAAGCTAATCTGCAAAGGTTGTTTTACAGCCCAGTACCAGTCTGGTAAGAGCATGTTGATCTCAAAGGACCAGATCATTTTCACCTTTTTCCTTTCTGTGTTATTACCGTTCCTCTTCCCTGCTTCCAGGCATGCACTCCTGCTCTGGGCACTGCTCAGTCCCTTTGTGAATCCACCTCAGAGCCAGTGACTCCCTGAGACACTGGGAGTGGCTGTAGACATGTGTGCTGTCTGACAGCAATGCTCAGCAAGGAGAGGGCCATGGAGGCAGAACCATGCACCTTTTTCTTTTCCATCTCTTCTCCTTTCAGTTGTTTTTTCAGTGGATTGTAATACAAACTAAGAATAAGCAGTATCAATAATGAACTAAGCAATGATTTTGAGTTGCTTTTCATACACCAAGTCTTTGCTACTCAGTATTAAAACAATTTAAATGTTCAAAAGGTATTTAGGAATTGGGAAGATTTAAATCATTCACTCAGCCAGATTCCATAACATGAGCTAACAGTAATTGTGATTGCCCAGTGGGTCAATCAGGAAAGTTCAGGAAAAAATATATCTTTGCTTCAGAAGAAGAGGAGAAATATACTGGGACACCACTCTGCAGTGCGGAAACAAGACATCCACCCTCTTGTCACATTAGAGTGCAGGCATACTTGCTGATATAGAAATATATCATTCAATAAACTCTCTTGTCCAAATATTTATGACTTAATTACTTACTTGTATAAAGACAAACTTCTGCTTAAAAAAATCATGAAAGTTTAATGAGGACAGAAGGCAGTAGAGTGAGACTTGTGAAACAAACTGTATCTCCAAGGTAGCAGCTGAGAAAACGTCCCACAGTTATTACATGACTTGAGAATGGAAAACAGGTTCTGACACAATTAACCTTTTAGAAATACAGAAAAGTTATTAAAAAGACTAAGTGGTGTTTTCTTGAAGGCCAAAATTTGTACACCTTGAAAACCCACTCAAAATCAGCACTACTTCAAAACCGACAAACACAGAAGGAGCAGCTACAATTAACTTCAATTTTCAAAAGAAGTATTAGAGGTACCAGATCATATTCTTAGTCTGGATGTCAATTTTCTTTGTTTGGAATAAAGGAAATAGCAGACAACACATGCCAAATACTAACACAGGAAACAGACAACAGATGAAACAATAATAAGGGGGAAGGTAAAGGACAACTTCTAAGCGCAACAAAGTTAGTACCTGGCAGATAAATGTATTGTGCTCTCAATCAAGTCTCCTGACACATGTAAAGTACTGTTGTAAATCTGTGAAATGGATTCCAGTATTAAGACTTAACAAATTTATCTCCTCCTGAGCCACCTTATATCTTTGTGAAAAGATATATTTTTATTTCTGTTTTAATGGTATGAATCCTACAATCGCTGTTGCAGGTAATTGTACTAATAGCAATCAAGGGCAGTTTTACCAATCAAAATTTTGCTGTTCTTCAATTGCAATTAAAAATATTTTCTGAGCTTTTGCTAATTTAACCCTCTAGCTAAGTACTGGGATCATCTCATCTGTAGATACACTTACATTATCTAAAATAAAATTCAGTAGAAATTCATATAAACACACACACACATGGATGCACATGTACAAAAAAAAATGCAGGACAGAAATAGCATTACAGCAAATTCCATCCAGGATGACATACAGAAAATTAAATGTTAATGAGTTTGGATGTCAAAATAACTTAATTCTTCTATTTCTCTTTCTAAAATACCTTTGTCCTAATATTTCTTGAACCTAGAGGTGAATTTCTGGTAACACCAGAATCAGTAATTCACAAATTCTCTTCAATAGAACCAACAGTTTCCCTGGGTTTTTATTTATATATGTCCCTCAGCTTTATAGGTACCTCACTGTTATTATTATTTTCTTTTAGCTTATGGGTAATTTGGTTTCCAAGCACATAAAAGAGTTTATAAACGGACTTGGAAAAGTGACCATAGCATATGCAGTAATTGCTACCATGAAAGCCACCATTTCAGATTTTTCATGGCTTCAGGAAAACCAGTGGTAAATTTCTCTTTCTACAATTTTAGTTCTGAACTCAATCACGTAAAACATTTTACTACGACATCTATCTCATTCCTTACACGTATGTTTGGGAACGATTTGTCAACGGAAGTAAGAATGATTCTATGATTCCTTGAGATATTATCAATAAACAACTGCAAATGAACTTCCAATAAAGCCCCATGATGCTGATGCTAAATGTTTCATTTCCACAAGCTCTTCAGAGAGCCAGGGCATTATCCCACTGAACTACTTAAATACAGAATTACCTGGTATTAAAGGTGAGGCATGTGTTTATAGAGCCTATTGAATGTTTTTAAAAAATAAAGACCTATAGCATTTCAGTGTTTAAAAGCAGTTTCTCTCTTTCTTTTAAAAGTCTATCAAAATTTTAATATTCACAGGATTTACACACAGGTAAAATAACAGAAGTATGGTTCTCAGAACAAGATTTGCCATGTATTATAGAGCTCTTGAATACTAGCACCCTTCTGAAGGGGTTGATCAATCATACTATTTAAAGGTTGTGACACATTTATGCTCAAACTAATACAGGTAAAGCTAGTAATTCACAGTCACAAACCTGTGCAAGAGACAGCTTACATGTTGGGACAATTGGTTTTAAATTCTGGACCTCTTTGGACCCTGCCTGTTTCTGGTATTGAATTCACTTCATTGGTATATCTTAACTCTTCTGTGTTTAGATATGAAGAGGAAAAAAGAAAAGCCTAATTTGTTGTTGTTTGATTTGCTTTAAAAATCCTTTGCGACTTAGGTTGACATAGAAGAACCATGAAAACTAAAGAAAAGGGATAATAATTCATATTGTACTTCTCCTTAGTCAAGATCATAAACTTTAGATTCAGTCTTTAAAAAAAGCAAGCTGAAGAACATTTCTTTAAAGCACAGAAATAGGTGTTGATCATAAATATCCTGAAGATGTCAGACCAATTTTAAAGAAATATTTTAATGGGTTTTAGTAAATTATGAACATAGGCCTTCAGGCTCTATAGAACCCAAATTTAGTCAAGGCAGAGCATTATAGGCTTCTCTAGAGAGACAATGGATATTTGGTGCCATCAGCACCCTAGAACCCTTGGAGTGCAGTTGTGCTTGTCATGGGCAAAGAAAAAGCCATACTGGTATATGCCAAGTAAAAGTTTTTCTCAACAGTTCATCCAAGCCAGAATACTGACCTTTCAATTTATTTGCCTTACAAGCTTCCACAGCATTTACCCATGAAAAATTTATATACCTTGCTTCATCTCTTTTCCATCAGGAAGAAAAATGGACTGCACTGATGATTTTACCTTGCTGTGATTTAAACTGAGAAATGGGGTTGTAGCAGCTGATTCCAGGAGCATTGCAGTGAGGGGCAGCTATTGCTTAGGCAGCACTCACCCACAGTGTTTCTCCTGCCTGTCCCATGCACATACTTTGCTGGAAAGAAGGGAAATCCATAGAAGCAGAGCCTATTAAACCAGTCTTAGGCTGATAGCAATGTCCTAGGGACAGACTGGCCATGTGTTGAGCCCTACTAAGGCAGACAACCACAGAGCAGTGTTTAAGCCAAGATTACAGGAGTCTTTCTGCCAAAGCCAAAGGAAGGAATAGATTACACCCAGACCTGCCTCTGAAAGTGGTGATGCATAAAACACCTTGAAAGAGGAAGCACAGAATTGAAATCTTCATCCTTCTGGACAGAAGCTAGCAAAGACAAAAAACTGAGCAGTCAGTGAGGAAGACTTCAGATAAAAGGTAGGTGAACTGCTTTTTCTAAAAATGAGGGCCAGGGTGGGAGAAAACAATTGCACAATCACAAAGAGGACGAAAAGGAGTGAGCACAGGGAAGAGGAATCTGTGGAAAGAGAGATTCAAAGCCTAAGGTAATTTATAATTATCTCAGTTAGGAATATTCAGTTAAAGGCTTTTAAATGCAGTGTAGGCAGCAATGAAGTTTGGCTTCTCTCCAAAAGTAGTTGCACTCATACCCAGAACCAGGACGGTCTCAGGAGGATTAGTGAAGTTAATGGAATTACTAGAAACTCTTCTCCTGGTCAAAAGTTAGTGCTCCTGCCTGATGTACCAAATTATTCACCATTTAGGTTACTCCTGAGGCACACTTTTAAATAGCAATATTGAGCCTCCTTTATGTTTAGTTCAATATTCTCCATGTGACATAACAGGAGCCATGACAAAAATATGTGTCCTGAGAGTACAGTTAGGAAAATATGAGAATGTATCAGCAGTTTGATTTCTCCCGCTTCGACCCATGCATTTTAACTTCTTGGGTTTCCAGTTTGAATGTTATTACTATTTCATTAAGGCCATAACTACCTGTGTTCTGGTTCCTGAAAGCCTATTTGGCATAACATTCGAATTAGCAATAATGAGAAGAATAAGCTCTTCCATCGTCAAGTTTGTTACCTTGATGAATCTCTCTCTGTAGGAAAATATGAAATGAGTTAATGTACCTGCCTATTAAAGCCACTTCAGGAGATGCCTGAATATATCAATGGCCTATTAGCTGAAGAAAAATTCAACCTAAGGCCCAAGGAAGAAATACAGATGTATCTAAAAAGAGGATTTATTGCAGCTATTTCTTACAGTACTCAAAGAAAAGGCAGATGGCAGCAAAATTAGGAGTGCTAAAAGATCCACTAAAAAAAGTTAGTCAATTTTGGGGCTTTAGGATTTTGCATACAAAATAATGAGGCTTATATGAATTTTTGGGGGCACTTAAGGGTTTTTTGCTACTTCCTTTAGGTGAACTTAGATAATCTGTCA
>VYZT01056785.1:0-20084 GCA_013400735.1 Pomatostomus ruficeps | reverse complement strand
AAAAAACCCCAACCGAACAACAACAGCAACAAAAAAAATAGTGGAAAAAACTGAAGAGAGTACCTGACCAACTGAGTGAGGCTTTTATTTTGTGTTCAAAGTGGCAGATTGGAACAAAATTTGGGGCAAAATCTAAGGTCTGACAATTTGGTTTAGAGAGTATTATCAAAAGGATTACTGTTTCCAGGACTATCTAGAAAAGTGGAAATCAAAGACTTAAATATGAATATTAGTTTCCTTTTTTCTTCTGAACTTTCCGTAGTGCCACTGAACTATTTGCAAGCAGAGATAGGCAAACCACTACTTTATAACTGCAAGTAAATGTAAAATACTAAACTCATATTTGTTTTATTTATATTTACCTGAATAAATATTAAGAAAAGCTGTTTTAACATTGAAAAATGAGTATTCCCACCAGCTGAGGAGTTAGAAATTCCCATTGTCACAAAAATTCAAAATTATCAAAGAGAGTTGAATAGATTTTAGAACACACACTTAAGGACTTTATCTAGAAATCTGATAAGTATGCTTTATCTCTGAAAAGCAAAAAAGGACTGGAAAGATCTTTCTAAAATGTTAAGTTTAGCTTCTTCTTCTGTAGGCATGAAGTCAGCCATTTGTAAACACACCTCTTTTATAAATATGCCAATCAGTATCTTTGAAGAGGGGTTTTTTTGCTAGTGATTGATTTCATCTGAGTTGTGGTTGGTTTGGATTGCTCTTACTTTGATTTTCTACCCAAACTATTTCCACTGGAAATTTATCCCAGGATGTGATGACTCAAAGGGAAAACAAAAAAAATTCCAGACTTAAATTTAATCACAGTCACACACAAATTTTGTTCTTCTGCTACCTTTTCCTCACTGTGTACCAGCAGGATGTGTTTATCAGCAGGAATCTTATTTTCCCTCTGACTCTCCTACACTATACAAGACTCCTCTGTAATGTTGGCTCTGCTGTCACCTGAATAGTATTTAACTACATGTGTTCCACTTGGAGTTCATATGATTTTCAAGCACAAAAAGTTGTAACTGAATTAATTATTCTAAGTGAAGTGTACAGTTCCTTACTGCTCCTGGAACAACTTGGAACAACAATCCTGGGGCATCCTCAGCCATACGTGCTTTTTTTCACAGCTGTACCACCCGGTGAGCTCTTACTTCTTGATTGAGCAGTAATACAGAGGCATGTTCTCCTTCTCAGTTACTTCTAATAAGTCCACAATTTAAAGCAGAATTACATTTTATTGGCTCCAAATGACCTTCCATTGTCAACTACTTAGAGTGTAATCCCGTTTCTATTATTGAAGTTCAAACAGCCTTTCCGAATGATATTCCTATGTTCCTTCTCCCATTCAACCTGTCCTTTGCCTTCTTGTCACAGTGATGTTATCAAAAGACGTACTTGGCACTATACAATTATTTATATTATCTACCGCATCTTATATGATACTTTTACCCAATTACCGAATAGTTAAATTACTACCAAATGTTAGTTCCTCTTCTCTGTTAACTAGAATTGCCAATTAAATTATTAACTCTTAATTATTTCTCAATATCAAATGGTCCTGGTCCTCACTAGGTAAACTGATAGTTTTGTAACAAAACAGATGTTAACTTTCTCTGAAAGTACCTATCCCTGCTATTTTATAAAAAAATATTGATTTTATCTCTTTTATGATAATACTGATGGAAGTTAGAGGCTGAATGCACTCTCTTGGAAACACACCAGTTATACCATAGAGGAAATGGTCAGTACCAAGCACTGAAGATCTTATTTCTTGCTGCAGACATAAATTAAAGGATAATGAATAATAATGCTTTTAGTGTTCCTTGAGACACATTGTGAATTCTTGCAATTCAACAGTAGAAAGCAAACACAGTCACTACAGTATTGAAATAACAGAAATGTTCTGAAATATTAAAAATTGATATTTCTTAGCCAAGACAAATGAGTTCTGATATCTCTATGTAATCTAATTTATTTTGCTTCACCCAAAAGTATTCAACAAAGTCAAGACAAGGACATGTCAGCTTTACCACAGCTGTCATTTTCCCACACATTTAACAATCAAGGAGTTACAGAAAAACTCTGCAGGGACAGGCTGCTCATTAATTGTGCACAGAAACACACACATAAATCCCTTTGAGGCATATTAGCTTTAAAAGTAGACTCTTGTCACCCAAAATAGATCACTAACTATGCAACATATATTATGAATAATTATTCATCAGACATATCAGATAGCAATAACTGATGACTTAAGTCTCTTAATTTCAAAATAAATTTGCATTAACACACACAAAACATAAGGGAAATTAATTTTCTGTAGTTCAGGTTTTGTTGTCACATGTCCCTACAGAGCCAAGGACTTTGTAGCCCTAAAATGGGAATTTCCATAGTTGTCTTCAGTTTTCTATACTGTTTGGCAGAAAAATCAACTGATAAACTAATCCATATACTGTAACATGCTGAATAAGAACATTTATTAGCCAGAAATTTCATTTCCCTACAGATCTCTGATAATCTTCTGGATTTCTACATTTGTCTGACACTTTGAGCTTACTTGTGAAAAATTCTCATTTTTGAGGATACTTTGAAATCAGTTCCAAGTTATTTAAATACTTACACTTTAAAAACATATCCCATCAAACCAGATTCATCTGGCTGTACTAAGGCAACTTTTTTTTTCTGAGCATATCAGCTGAGCATACACAGTTGGTAATAGAGGAGTTATTAATTCAATTGTTTGTTAATGTTAAGTGTTTGGTCAGCACGGAATACATGTGCTATTCTTGTAGGGAAAATGTGCTGACCCAGCTATAACGAACGTATCTATAAGTATGGTTGGCTGTGTATTTGCACTCAGGTCTTACACTCCATCAAGGATTTTGCCAAAACAGACTCACTTTCCAAGCAAAGGTTTGATGAGCTGTTGAATGCATAGCCATCCTTGCAGCCTTGTTTTAGCCATAACCATTGGATAGGGATTTCTTTCTCTTTCGATCTCACACCATGTTTTGTTTCAGGAAATGAAAGTCAGGACCCTTATCTGTGGCTACGTAAATGGTACACCAGAATTCTCAAGTGTCCTTACAATAGAGGCATGCAACATACCGAACGTAACAACATCTGCTTTCCCTGCCTAATTTATTAATATTTTCACATTGCTTTTTGTAGGAACAAAACAATCAAAATGCATACATATATAGACAAATCTCTCAAATATACATAGATACGTACACTTCATAAGCATGTAATACAATGCTCTGTATTCCTTAAAGATGCCTCTTTTGTTTTCTTTACCTCTTTCTCAGTGCTATAATGCAATCCTCAGTGCCTGAGCACCAGACTTCCAATGAGAGATCTATTCAAACATGCACAGACAAAATAAGTGGTTTCCTTAGTAATGGAAACTATGTGAAAGCCTCTGAAACAACTCCTCCTCCAGTAAGTCATGAGGTACATGATCCTTTCTACCCCTATCTTGATTTAAAGACAGCTTTACATTTAAATAAAAATATCTGATGTGTACATTTTTGGCAGTGAAATTAGAGATGAGAGGGAAAACATTTACTGCATTCCTAGTTACATTGTTTAGGTTTTAATCAGTAAGGATGTTATATGTTCCAGTGACCTTTTCATTGATTTTCTAGATCTGCTAGTTGAAAAAAATGAAATTGTATAACTAAACTACTAAGAACTTCACTTAGGTACCCATTACATGCCAATAGTTTAGTGTACTTGATTTAAACTATCATTAGGTAACCACCTTCTGAACACATACTGCACTTATCTGTGCTGTTTCTTGTCATCACCAAGATAAATTCATGCTATTGATGGCATAGGAAAATTACTGGTACTTCTCTCAGTCTCAGAATAAAAGTAACCAAAAGCAAAATGACATTTTAGTTCTAATATTTAGCTTAGTGACTAAAGTTTTCTAAATCACCAGCTCTTGTGCAAATAGTTATGAAAAGCAGATAATTTAGAATTGTTATTTTAAAATTAAAATCCATCCATTTTGATATTAAACCACAATAAAATGCAACAAAAATAGATTGTTTAGTTTCATCAAAACAGTTAAGAAATTCGAGTCTGAAGTTTTGCCCTTGAGAAACACACTATGTATATATAGGGCATTTATTGCCACAAATGTGACATTATCAGGGAAGGTGGCTAAATTAAAACAAAAAATTATTGTTGGGAGAAGGTTCCTTTTCACTGATCACATACTATTTGCCACACCACACACTGTCAACAGAAAAAGGATAAACCTGTTTCAGATAAAAATCAGTTCATGTTCCATGGAAAGGAAAATAGATATGAGCAAAGAAACGGAAAAAGGCTTCACTATAAGGACAGGAAGCTCAAGACCTATCACCACCCAATTACAACAAATCAAAATCAGGATGGAAACTCTAGACCTTCCATTCAAATCTTTACTGCCACTATTTTCTTCATCAGCCTCAGATGCACATTGGCTCCAAGGGTTATGACACTAACCGCTCCATTCCATGCGCATTCTGCATCCCGCAAACAAGCAGACCCTTAAGAAATTGACAAGGGCATCTCACTCTTAAAGATCCACCACTGAGAAGATCCCAGTAAGTTATACCCAATTCCCAAAGGCTACAGAACCTGAGATGTCACCACAAGTAAGACATAAACTTAATGAGATTAAATCAATATTTAAATATATACACTGAGTTTGAAAATTGCTTTGCAGATATTTTGTCTGCCTAATGCAGCTGCAAATAAAGATTCCCTAGCTGCTTTTCACTACTCTGTCTTCATTAAGAATCTCATGTGACATAGCAAGGTTGTGGTTGCTAAGTGTGACTCACTTCCAGCCTTCTGCAGATACTGATATGCCAGAGATTCTTGCGTATTGAAATAGGTCAAGGATGAAAATTGAAAATTGAAAGGACTCAGATATCACCCTGTGTTGGATGCAGTAGGGATAAAACTTTTTATTTTTCAGATCTCAAGCCACTCCTGAAGAAGTCTGACTATGGCTCTGGGACCTATAATGAGGAAAGAGACTACAGCTTTTGCCTGGGATCTCATACTTTTTTGTATCATAGAAAACAGCTGCTACATGAATAGGCAAATTTTCCAGAATAGGAAATACCTCCTTGATCACTGAGATCAGCTCCTCACCACTGCTCTCATTCAACCCCACCACACATGACTGAATTTGCCTGTACTATAAGGCTCTTTATTATGCAGTTCCAGATTTTGCCAAGTCATATAGCACCTACTACCTACAAAGTAGCTGGGGCTTTGTATATATGTGAATTTTTCCTTATGTGAAATCCTTTACAGATTTGTTTCCATCTGCTTTTGCTCTCTCGTATCAACACTAACGCTTAGATCTGATAAAAGAAATTTCATAGCAGGTTAAGTAATCTGATATAGCATTTTCCATTATGAAGTGCAACTCTAGATATTTGAATTCATTGTTGGCAACAAGCCTTTCATCTTCAAAAAAGACAAAGAACAAGAGCCAGAAATGTTGCTTTTGTTTATCACTGAAAAAAATTATTCCATTTTGGAAAGACACATATTAATAAAAAATACTCCTTGTCTGTATGGAAGCATAGCCCTTTTAGGAAAATGTCAATAGTCTGGCCATAATATCTAAAAATGCACATGACAGTGTCAGGTTGATGACATTGCACTGAAAATGCTGGCAGAAAGGGGTTACATGAAGTGGTGGCTCTTTTTTCTGTCTTCCAGGCAAATCACACAATGACAACTGGCTATAATTAATAAGTCAATTAATAAATTAACCGATGACACCACAACATGGCTTTCTTTGAAACTGACCTTCAGTCAGAAAGGAATACCTCCCACAACCCACATGGAAGATGCACTATGGGTGTGCTTTGCAGAACTGGTGAGAATTAATCTGTCAAATAAACACCAGCTCATCTCTTCTTTTTCTCTACAGGCTACAAGAGGAAAGTGAGAAAAGCCAACATTGAGTTTCCTCTTTGTAGTCATGGTACCTCAGAAATCAGGACAGGAGCATGTGTAGTCATAGGCGATAAAGCTGTTCCAAAAATGTTGTCTCTTTTACACATGGACATAATCTCTATGGATACACACTTTAAAAGAATTTTTTTTAATTGCCAATTTCTGATATAAAGTGTGTCATCTTAGAATTTAAATCAAATAGTTGTGGGATTTTTACTGTGACTGCATAGTATTTATCACAGTTTATAACTACTTGCTGCATTCTAAACACAGCTGTGTTCTCACAGCCTAAGAACACTAGAAATGGTCATGGTTAATCCTGAACCACAGAAAAGGATATAAAGGCCCAAGGATGCTCTGCTTTTCTATATGATGAAAAAGGGGCAAAAGTTTTGAAATCATCTTCCAATTTTGAGAAAAATGCAGACACAGAATCATTGTGTTTACATAACTAAGGGGTTTATGGATTTTGTTTATTGTCCATTACAAACAAATTATTACTTCATTTATTTAATGTGCACTCAGTAATCAGATAAAATGCATGCTAAATAAATTGCTGGAGTTAGTATGCATTCATTTCATTGTCTCTCTATCAGTCTGAGAGAACTTTTTTCTATCCTGTTAAGCTATATATATGATTTTCATAAAATAGATTACATCGCTGTTTTAAAACCACCAAGCATCATAGTGAAATCAGCAGAAAAATAACTTAATGAACTTTAATAATCATAATTCTTTTGGTTATACAAGATACTTTTCTCCTGCAGATAGCTTTTTAAAAATATTCTTTAGCATTATCTAAATTATAAAATTTTTTTCACTTTTTTATGAAACAGAACTTTATTACAATATAATAACATTTTAACTAATATGTAAATGTATACCTATCAAGGAAGTACTTTAATTGCACATACAGTCTATCAGAAGAACTCACTTTCTTTATGCAAGTATACTTTAGTTGATTTAATTATCCAGCCCTCTAATTACACAGTCCATACCAATCAGCCAAAATGAAGCACTTCCATAATCTTAATTTCACATGTCAAATCACTGAATATGTTTTTGCATGATTTTGATGTTAATTAGAAAGCCAGGTCTCGAATGAATGACAGTGAGTTCATGAGGAGGTTAGGGGCAAAGCCCAAGAAAGACTTCACACAGGGCAGTGCTGGTTTTACCTATTTACCTTTGTCCAGATCACCTGTTTCTCCGCTAGATGAGATACGAGAAATAGCAGTATTTAGTTGTCTTTAAAAGAACATTTTCAACTTTGCCCAAACTTTCTGAAATGTTCTTCTCTCTTACTGCACCCACAATCCCACCCCTGTAGCACAGGTTACTATCTCTTGCGGGGGAGAGGTAGGAGATGGCTGAGATCAGGAAGGATTTCCATTTTTCCTGTGGGGGGTACGATGGCAAGAATCTCACTCTTCTGGTCTTGGGTTGTGCTTACTGAAAACATCCTAAGCATTATCCCATCCAGCACAGGACATTATGTAGTGCAGCAGGGAAGGCTGGTAGGTTCACTTGGAAGTTTAAAATGGCCTGAATTTGCAGCTCATGGGGGTAAACATTACATATATCAGAGGCTCCAAGAGTCATCTCGTGGGGGCAAAGAAGAAATAAGGTTTCACCAATGAGCCCTGGGGCTACAGAAAGATGATGTGACATCTCTCTGATCTTAGCTTTCCCTGTCCCAACCTCAGGCAAGAAGACCTGAAAGGTAACTAAAAATGGGTTAGTCCCAACTTTTTTGTTATAACTCATTAACTCACAATAGAAAAAAAATTGAATATCCATAACAAGAGATTCAAAGAAAGTCAAAAGGCCACTTGGCCTTCCCTGGCCTAGAGTATCTCACCTATTTGAATGTATCTGTCACTTCAATGCTATTATTTCGTCTGTGAGGCTGTCCCACTCAGCTGGATGAGTGAAAAATGAACAACACACATCATTGAAAGAATTTAACACTTTGTTCACTGTAGTTAGTTTAAATGCAGTATTCAAAAATTTGATGCAGAAGGAAAATATTGCTTTAACAGAGTCACAGTGTATGTACCAGTGAGTCTAACAGGAGTAGTTTTGTAAAATTTGCCCTAACTAATTATAACAACCTCAAATTTATTCAGAATGGTGGCATTAATTTAATTAACTTTTAATAGTAAATTAATTCATGAAGAATAAAATTTTTTACTTACCAAATAAAACCAAAAAGAATGCAATCCAAGATCTCAGACTCAAAGTGAATTGAGATGAAACTCAGTATTCATAAAATAGCAACCATTTTATTGTAAAATTTTGGTGCTATTTTTGTTGCAAAAAGTACAGAAATTTACATCATTTGCTAATCTTCAGACATTTTCCATACTCTGATTAGACAGAACCATGAGCCTTTCTTCAAAGCAGATTAGTGTAAATGAGAACCACATCTCACTTCAGTCCACTAGAGGGTGGCCTGACTCGCTCAGGGCTGAGGGACTGAATTCACGCAAGAGATCCAACATGTTCTTTTTGACCTGTTGATAACCAATTCTTTGTGCTTCATTATTTATCATCTCCTTAGTATAAAGTAATTTCTTTTATATAAACAGTGCGTATGATAAAAAAACCCTTTTCCTAACAACACCAATCTCATTTATTGTTTTGTGTATCTAGGTAAAGGGGTGATGATAATCATAAGTTATTTTACAATTTTTAAAACCTTCATAGTTTGCATGCTCTTTGTTCATGGGTACAGAATAAATAGGGAAAAAATAAATTATTCACCAAAGAGCATGGCATAAAGGGAGAAAGAAGAAAGCAAGGGAAGGACAAATCTGTGCAGCCTATTGTTTATCTAATTGGATGGTCATAAAAGACAGACTCAAGCAGAGAGAGATTGAAAGAAAATAACTTATTATTTAACTAACCCCTTTCACAGTTTATTATGAATTTTTATTTCTCAGGAAGATGCATTATTGCTCTTATTTTCTACTGATAAGCACAGGCAGTAAAATGCAATATTTGAGAAAATTTGGAAGAGGAAGAACATGTAAAATCTTTTCCTGTCTTCAGCTTAAAAAAAAAAAAAAGGCACCAAAACGGAGGGCAAGGCACAACACATTTTTCCTGAATGGTTTCAACATACAGTATCCTCTGAACTACAGCAGCCTTTGCAGAACTTCAGTGATGTCTAATAAGTTGTTCTGAGTACAGATACCAGCCCTTAAAAGAAAAAAAAAATTAACTAGAAAAGGTGGGGTGGGGGGAGCAAATGTGGACCTCCCAATGTGTTCTGCACGAAGAGAAAGCATGCCCTGTAGCTCGCGCAGATGGGCAGAGATATCTGGGCGCGTGCACAGCTCGCTCGGTGTGTGCGTGCCCGAAGCAGCAGCAGTGTCACGTACCAGACATCCTCCCACGGCCACGCAGCCTCTGCGCGGCATCTCGGCACGCCGAGCGCTGGCTGATCTCCGGGGAGCCCGGGGGCTCCGCCGTGAATGCCCCATGGACAGGCAGCACTATGGCAGCGTGGCAGCCGAGCGGCTGGGCGATGCACCGCTAACCACCATGGAAACCAGGAGAAACCAGAGCAGCTAGCGAGCATCGCTCTCCCTGCTCCCTCCCCTTTCTCTCTCCGCTGGATTGGGAGCCTCAGCCAGCCAGGCAGCAACAGCGCTTTGGCAAACGCAAGGGATCTCAGCTGGCAGCACAGAGAGTCTCTCATGTTGCAGGATATCAATAGCTACATCTTTGTATTATAGACTGTTAGACACACGCATGCACACCGACTCACACCCATCCATACACGTACGCTCGTCTATTCAGACTCTGGCTTTAATACAACTATGTCGCTACCTGAACTAAGGATTCATATTACTGAGATGCAAGAACTCCTCCAGTTCTGAAACTACTCTTATAGGGTAAGTTCCTTTTTATTTTCAATTTTATCCTGACTTTTATTTTAACTTCTAGACTCTTCCCCTTTCTTCTTTTTGTAAAGTTATATTATTAGTGTATTTCCACATTTTACTTGCTGAACAGAAATGCAAATGTAATTTGCTTTTTATGCCAGAGATAATCAAAATATGCTTGCAATAGTATCAGATTTGTGCATTTGTTTGCTTGAAAGAACATCAAAGGATAAAAAATTATAAAAGGAGAATGTTTTCACTGATGTCTCAGAGGCAAAATCAAATTAAACACTTGCTCTGTGTTTTGAAACCAATAAAACAAGATACAGGACAGTCTCCTTTCTTCTCTTCAGTGCTAGGATTAAGGGAAATGTTGTATATGTCAGGACCTAAAAACCACTGAGCAATGAGGCTGAATGAGCATATCACAAGCACTTACTGAATTTCTGCCAGGCTACATCTTAAGGATTGTGGCAAATGACTTTGCTTAAAAACATTCCCTTTCCAGTCAGAAGGGACAGTGTGAATGTCTGATTACTGATGCAGCTGGAATGGATATGTTAGGTAAAAGGGATCACATTAAGCAGAGGAGTTCTAATCTGCTTTGGTAATTAACAGGATCTCAGCAGGGTGCCTTTAAAGTATATTTACATGTAAGGAGAGTGTTTAAATCCATCACTATAAAAGCTTTGCCTGTTTTAGTATAGGAAGGCTCAGAACTGTTTGTCTTTGCTTTCCATGTCTTTGTTTTCACATGTCTAGCTGGAGTTTTTGCCCACCACTGCTGTTGAGAAAGAGAACCCAACACAGGGGGAAGAAGAAGGCAGCAAATGCAGGAGGCTAGAAAAATATCAGTGATTTTCTATTTAACCAATTTAATCAACTTAAAATTCCAGGCTAGCACTACAGTTGCCTAATGTGCTTGTGCTTATGCATGTGTATGTCATTTCTTCCATGCAGAATAAGAGTACCTCAGTATCCTTTCAGATGAAAACACATTCGGTAAAGTGCATCAGCATGGATCTTTGATTCATGCACCAGTGAAAGACAGATTTTACTTTACACCATGCAAGAGACAGGTTAGCCATCTAATGCATGATTCAAAGTGAAATAAATATAATCTGCATCTTCCCATATGCTTTTGTTTGCTCTTTAGAGGACTACATCTGTATTAAAAACACCTCAGTATATTTAGATTATTTCTCCTACCCCTTTTTCTCCCTTCAGCCCTCTCACTCCTGTGCACTCTGGAGAACATCATAAAAATTCCGTTCCTTTGCACCAATGTAATTATTTGCTTGTAATTTTAGAGTTACTGTGTTCTGAGAAACAAACACCGTGAAAGAACCATCAACAGATAGCCACTGGCTTTAAGTCTGCCACCTTTCCAAAAATGTCAGGAAAGGGGTAGCTTAACAATATGTATGGTAAGAAGTCAATTAATTCAGGTGACCTTTGTAAATGGTGACAATAAAGCAGCTCTGACAATATGCCACAGCATTTGACATTCCCTCTGGAAAATGAATGAGCTTAAGAAGAGGTTTTCTTTTCAGAGTACAAAATGAAAGGTACTGAAGCATTAGCTCCTGCTATTGGCAAGCTTGCTTCCTCTATTTCAGATGGTCTATGAAACCTGTTTAAAGCAAGCTTATTTTATTATATGAAATACAATCTCTGATCTAATTAACTAAATATCCTTTTTTCATTCACACTGGATGTGCACTTTAGTTGTTAAAACAAGAATTTCCAGCTCCTGGTTTGGATTTTTACAAAATGTGCTATAAAATAAGTAGTGAAAACCTGATTCTGATCTCTTCAAGCTATGTGCAAAGGACTACTCAGAGGAAACTTTTTCTACATGCCTTGGTAGCTGCTCAGCTTTTCTGAATCTTTATCCTTATTCATTTTTAATATAGAAAATAAGTAAATATGAGTAACTTTACACAAATGCATCATGGGTTTTGCCACATATACTCTAATGTGCTTCTTTAAAACATTACATGGATATGCCAAAGAGCTTCAGAAAAATGTGGCCATTCCAATCATACATGTACAGAGAAAATATGCTGTAGATTCAGCATCTAAGTACACAGCATAGACATTCTTAACAGCAAAGCAGGCAAAATATATGGTGACTGTATTTTGGTTAATACTCCCTGAGAGCTCCTGCAATCATGTTGTAGTGTCAGACAACGACTGGCTGGTGTTGTTATGGTAACCCCCAAGTCCCGCCTTTCAGGGTGGCAGCTCTGAGCATGACATCAGAGCATGCTTGCTTGGAGTGCCCTGAAGTGGGTGAGTACTTCATTTTTGCACCGGAATTAGACCAGATCAACTAAGCAATGTTGCTACCTGTAATGCAGATCAAAAAATATAATGTATAAGCTTTGTTAACTGATCAAGATTGAGCAGCTTATGAAAATACTCACGTCCTACTATTCACTTGTAATCACTTGTCCCTTACATTAGAAAACAAAACTGTTTGCAAGACAGAGCAAACCATTTAGCAGTGTTGGAGCCACTTTCTTTGACTTTCGCCCATAACCTTTATTATATTAATAATTACTCTACAAGCAAACCAAAAGCTTTGCTGCTTGGTGATAATCACTCCTAACTAAAGTTAGACTAGTATTTAACAGCCAAGTTTTAGAGTATTAAAACAATAGAAGATAAGCAGTAGAAAACAAAGAGTCTTTCAAGACAAGCTCTTTCTACCATTGAAAGAAAAGTCACAACATAGAGAAAAATGAGACCTTTATTGAACTATATATAGATGGTTTTTCTGATTTATGGTACATCCATGTTTTAGTCAATTCATACATCCTTTTTTCAGATAGTACCATTGAAAGCTGAAGGAAAACAAAACTCTTGAGAGAGACATTGTTAGAAAGTATCTTAACATACTTGTCCATGTCAAATTCCACAAACTCTACTTAATATCAAGTAGCAAAACCTGACAAAGAAAAACCAATTTCACATGTAGCACTCAAGAAACTATTCTCTAAAGACAAAGGAATGGACAGTTTCTAAAATTTTTCTGAAGATCAAAAATCAGACAGCTTCTAATTTATTTTTTAACAGAATATGTCTTCTACAAAACTTCATACTACTTTGAAAGAAAACTAATTCTCATTCTAACAACACAAGAAGTAATTAAAATACTTTAGTTTACTGAAAGGAAAATTCCAATAGAATTTGAGAAGAAACAGTAGTGACAGATGTCATTAGAAAGGTCATTAAACACATTAGTATTAAGAGGAAAATCGATACTTCTCATTACAACTGTAATGTAACTGTAAAAGGGAATTACTGTGCCTTTTACTTATTCAACTGACCAGTCCACCAACTGTTAAAAGCTGTTATTGTGAAATGTTTTAGTTCATAAAGAACTTATTTAAATAAACAGTATGACCTTCAGTGTTATACATAAAATCTATAAACTATTTCATCAATTTTTCCTCAATAAATTCATATCCTCAACTGAACTGAACTGATAAATGTTTACTAGCACAGCACATGGAGCTATACTCATCTGCACCAGAGAAAGATCCAGTACGGATGTCAATAAGATTATTTCACATTGGGTTCTTCATGGAGTAGCTGAATGTGACACCTTGTGAGAAAAAGCATTTTCATGAGGGCAAAATACAAACTTTCACAATTTTGCTTGATCCAATTACCCTCTCCCAACAGGACCTCATATTCTTTATACGTGGAACATCAACCATAATACGAGCTACAGGCGTGCTCTCACCCCCTAGCACTCACCAAACTGCTTACTTTTCTGCAAAGCAAAAACAAATGCAGACTTTAAAATGAAGGCAAAGTCTCATTTTATAAACACAAATTTATACAACATAACCTTGAAACAATTATCCTTCATTTAGAAATACTTATTTTTCACAAAATAGTTATCTCAACTCTTCTTCAGCTTGGCCACAAGCAACAGTGGTCTAATTCAAAGGAAATAAGAAATAAGATCTCTGTATTCACATTATTTCTATTCAGCTATTGTATTTCTGGAATTCATTAAAATATCTGCCCCAAATTTAGTGGTAGTTTAACTCTACTGACCTCTGTATTAGAGCAGAAAAGAATTTTTGCCTCTTTTCTGCTCCCAACTCCCACAGTCGCAGTCAAACTGGGAAATGCTTTTTGACAACACTGGCACAAAAGGAATCATTTAGCTTTTCTCTTTCCTGAATAAGCATCTGTATTTAGAGGTAAACACTGCAAAGCAGAATAAAATGCTACAGGGAATATTTTTTCAAAATGTCTACTGCTTATTAGTATTACCCCAAGAGTCTTTTAATAGACATTTCTTGTTATGCAAATAGCAACCAGTCTGCCAGGAAATACTTTAAATTCTCTATAACATTTGGCATAAAAAAGGTACAAATCTTAAGTTTAGCTGTACCAAAAATCCCTGGGCACCCAGCTAAAAGTGTGGGGAAAAAAATTTTTATACAATTATATGTCTAGGGATCAGACAACTTCAGGAATTACCTATTTCATAAATTACAGAATAATAAAACAAAATATGCATGGTGTAATAGAACACACAATGAAGAGCAAAGTTGCGCGTTGAGACATTTTTTAAAATTGCCATAGTACTCTATGCTCTACTATTCTATTATACCATCATCCTGGATAAGAAAAGACGACTCCCAAATTGTCTTTAAAAAGGCAACATGATGGTCAGATATTACTAGGGCTCTTCTAGTGTGGTGTTGAGAGGTTAAAGGAAGCTGGGTTGGTTAGTTGTGTCATGGTGCTAAAAGAAAAGTCATTCTTATTTGAGATAGAATGAGAAATACATACGCGATTTGGGAGGCACTTAAATAACTACAGTTATGGGACTCGTTCCCTGAATAAGGATAAATATAAATGTCTCCTACTTTACAATAGTAGCATATCTCTGATGAAAACAGAGATATATATGTCGCTATTTATATCATATTTATGTGACTTACTCAGCACCTAAAGACCTAATAAAATTTTTCATCTTGACAGGAATAATTTTTATGTGAAAACAGCAACTTTTCTTTAAGATTTTAGCTAGTGTCATGACAGCTGTAAATAGAAAGACTAGAGACAGACATTTGTTTCTTCACCCCAAGCTCATTCCTGTTTGCCAAGTTCTCTCAAGTCACTGAACTTTTTCTCCCCTCTGGAAAGCAGCTTTCTCTAGAGGTCATGTCAAGCATCAGCAATTTTTGCAGATGACACTTAGCAACGAGCTAAATCACCCAAGTGCAGTGCAGTGCAGTGTTTCCACCACCATGCAGAATTACCTGCTGAGCGCCCCACCCCGGGTGGCTCCGTGTTGCATGGCATGGAGGGAGCTGAGAGACAGGAGATCCCACACTGCTCAAGGCTCACATGGCAGCTGAGTCTTCCAGAAAAAACTCTTTCCTATGTAAACAACAGCTCCAAACCCACCTCATGATACTAAACTGCACTCTTTGGTGTGTGCCATACAGAAATCAGGCAGTTCTGTAAAACTTCTTCCACCCTCTGCACTGCAAAAGAATGTTTCTGAAACAATTCAGTCAATTTATGAAGTACGGCATTTTCTCTTATCAAATTCTAAACAAAAATATCTTTCAGTATGAAAAATATAATTACAGTGCTTCATTATCACTGTAGTTTGAGGGACATTACCTGCACAACTCCCATTTAATACCACTTTATAATAAAACATAGTTACTTAGGTTTATCCTCTAAGCATAACACTAAAAGATTATCCTAGATATACCACATGTGTTACACCATTTTGAACATATATTTCTTTTTATACAAGATGCACCATGTTAATTTTCTGAAAAGGCTGTACAGCTGAGACTGCACGGGCACTGTTTCATTACACTCTCACAATACAGAAATTTTACTATTTCATTTTAATATGTTTGGCCAGTTACTTGCTGGTAAACCCAATACAAGGCTAAAACTCAACAGCACTTGAGAGAAATGGAATGATTAATGACAATTATACCAGTTTATAGAGGTATCCTTATGAGGTGAGAGAAGACAAAATGAGGCAATTTTGTCTGAATAGCAATTTCACCCAGCATGTATAATTCAGGTAACACACTTTTCTGAATGTCGCTTTGATATAGATTATCCAGGCATCAATATTTTGTCAGACAAACACACTTTCAGTCATTTTATCTTTATTGTAAAATAAGAGACAAAAAGGATATTCAGCATACTATTCCAGGGTTAGGCTCCAAACTCTAAGCTCCAGAAACACATAAGGAAAAGTCTTCTAACAGCAGCAGCCAAACTGCTGAGCTCCATCTTTCCTGGGCAGAAAGAAGAGCCGGCCAATCTGACGAACTGCACAGAAATATTTCTGCATTTCTCGCTTCCAGCCAAGGATAATATGCATGCTGGGACATACATTATACAACCCCTACATTCCCTTTGATAGGAGGCAATCATCTTGGATAAAGTCATTTTAATGAGGCTACTCAAGGCAATGCACATCCAAGTGCCTGTATTAGGCATTTAAATATTGCCTTCAGCAGGTATCATTTAACAATAAACTATAACTAGAATATATAACTAAAACCACATACAATTTTAAAGATTTAAATGCTGAAATCTTAAATTAACCATATATTGTTCAAATTTATTAAGTACATTTAGGATCTCTGGTCCTTTCAGTTCATGCAAAGTATATAGAGCCACATATTTGGAATTTGCATACCTGGAGGTCCTGGCCTTCTGCTCCATACATAAATACCTTAGCTCTTTTAATGGAAAATCCATAAACTTGCTGATTTCCAAATGTTATTCTTCATCATTGCTCTGACAGCCTCTGAGGTTTACCAAATATTCACAGAAAGAAACAAAAATAATCTCCATTTATCTTAGGTGAATGTGGATTAAGCATCTGTAATCTGTACTTTGTTTTAAATTTAGTTTATATATCAGTTTTTCAAAAAGCATCTTGTGTTGATATGCCATTACGTCAATCCTGACAACAACAAACAGGTATAGAAATCATTAAAAAGTGAAGAAAAAATGATAAAAAGTTTAAATAAACACACAATATCTCTGTCCGACACAAATATGGCAGGGAAACTGTAATAGCTATGTTGAGATTATAGACTATCCATTTACAACAACTCAGTGGTAAGCATTTACAACTACTCAATGGTAAGCATATAAAAGTTGTGGCATAAATCCACTCTACTACTATTTAATCTCTCATGTAGAGGTTAGACGAACTTTCAAAAAGTCTGAGTAAATTCTGTGAAAGCCATTTACTCCATCAATTGCAATGTAGATATTTATTTTTACAATGAAGAGTAATCAATGCCCAGGGCTGAGGAAAATGTTCAATTCCATAAAAATTAAATTTGCATTAGCATTGTTTAAAAATAAATTTTGTTTGGCACGTCAGTGTACAATATTGAATCCATCATGATCTGTGTGCAATGGAATGGTCAAAGAACAAGATTTGTTAGCATAGTAAGCAGTAAGAAACTCCAGTTTGATTTTTACCATCCATACACTGGTCTGGCATAACAGCAGACCTTGCTTTGAGTGGGAGGTTGGACTCAGAGTTCCTGAGGCACCTTCGAACTTGACCATCCCATGATGATCCTCTCAATAGAAAGGCTGCCTTCCCTGCCAGCACTGCCTTGGGTAACAATACATAGCACCACTGTCACCAGAGCCTGCTGAGATGTCTTGGTATGACTGCACCAGATGAGAGCAATTTAGGGGTCACCAGAGGTGAAGGGCACTGTTCAATCTGTCTCTGAGCTAGTTGTATGGAGCTGGAAATTCTGAAAAGGCAGACAGTCTGCTGGACTGCTAAAGGAAATAAAACTCCACTTGGTCACGAGGCAATATCTGCTTTGCTGCTACCTACCAAGAGAAGAGGATTTCAATGAAATCCCAGCAGGACACTAAAAATGGTTTAAATGTCCTACTAGATTGTTTAAAATTTTTAAAATAACACACGATATTTATTCAGTTAACAGAAAGCAACTATTTTCTAGGAAGAGAAGAACGATTCCCTGAAACATTAGCATCTTAATTTGTAATCTCTGCATTTCTGCTCAGGCAGGTGTTCAGTGTTTTCCACAGATCTGGGACTGAATACACTACAGTTTTATGCACAGTTTTGAAAATACAGCGTTAGCAATCGTGAATTAGAGTTAGCGTAACAACCACTTCATATTAAGTGCTAAACTTTGGCTTTCACTTCCTAGAGTGGTATTTTAGTTCATGTAATAAATATACTTAAACTGTTTCACCCTTTACATGTTATAAACCTGCAATGAGTTTCATGAGAAGTGGTTCTGCTGAGAAAATCTGTCAGTTTGAAGGTATTATCTATGCTGAGTTTCCATAGTTATCTCCAATATCAAGATTACTTACTCCAATATCAAGATTATCAAGGTACTCTACCAGAGTAATTTAAGAAAAATGAACTGGTCAATTAAAGTTGCCTAAAATTTATAGTACCTTTTTACAGATGAGTAAATAGACACCATTTTAAGTCCTGAATTTTGAAAAAAGACAGCAATGTGCAAAGGACAACAAACTAGAACTACATGATACTACTACCTGTAACCTCATGGAAGCCAAGGAGTGTAAAGCAGGACAGAAATAAGCTGCAGCACTGAATTCCAGCCTTTGCTCTAATGTTATCAGTGGATAACATAACACAGCCCTTTTTGTTCTTAGTTCTGCATGTGCACAAAATCGTTGTCATGAGATTTACTTAGTACTAAGTTTAAAGGGAGGCTTGGGAAAACCTTTAAAGTATTTTTCTCATATTAGAACCATCCTGTGCAGACAGATTGCATTTCTATTCTTTAGCATGATATATGATATATTTTGATAATGTTTCTGAAGAAAAATGTTTCTGAAAAAAGTAAATTATATTGCTGATATTTATCATTGGTATTATATCAATTCACTAAGTAAATATTCTAGCACTGGAATATTCTAAACTCAAAAGTATGAAGGATAAAGAAGTTTTGGAAGAAGAATTTCAACGAAATAATAAAAATGTAGTATTATAGACTATGTTTATCCATGACCATGACTGCTAGACAAAGTCTGCTTGTTGGCATTCACTGGGGTTAAGTATTTGTAACTCAAATAAAAATGTTAATGATACGTTATAGAATTATTTCTTCTTGTAACAAGGATGCATTTCTCATTATGCAGCAATTTGCAGGATTTATTAACAAACATTTCTAAAACAAGCACAGAAAAGTTTGCCTTAACAAGAATTCCTGTTCAGTCCTAAACAGGACTCCTGTGAGAACAACAAAGTCTTGTCTTTTTAAATGCCTGCTGGCTTTTAACTCAGACACTCATATTCTAGATAGATGCTTAATGGAATTTGACCAATTACAGAAAATCATATTTAAGTGCAAAGGACAACTTCTAAAACTCAATTTAATTTCTGTTTACATGCCCTGATAATCACACCCAGCAAATGTGATCAGCACTTAGAGCAACCACAGCTATATCCTATTGACAGTAAATCTAGATAGTTGGATGGGGCAAAAACCAGTTTAAGCTTAGCAGTTGAGCGCTTAAATGCCTTTCTGAGCCATGCAAAATACAAGTGTATGGGACATTCAAAGTAAAAGATGAAGCAGATCTAATTCATTGTTACGTAAATAATATAGAGGAAACCATAAAGAACAAATTGAAAATATGAGACTGTATATGATACTGCTTTCCACACTGCCAATTTACATGTGTTTTATTCTTGGACTTTTTCTGCAAAATGCAAAAACTGGTTACCCTAGCAACTGCCACATGTTACTCAGTTTATTTCTGAGGTACAGAGCAGCCTATAAGAGAATAATATTGTGCACTTCTATCAGGATCTCTCAGCACCACCGACAATTAAGAACTTCATGTGCCAACATGTGCATGTATTTTCTGAAAGTTTTAAGAAAGCATATTAAAGAGAGAATATTGTATATATTTCGTAAACTCATTTTCTTTATGGCTTATGTGCAAATTAAAAAACAAAGATTACAAGCTGCATGGAGAAAAATGTATGCTCTGTCCAACCTGATAGTTGTTTTCTGCATTCTTTTTTATTACAGTTCTAGTGACATCTACAGCAAAAAAGCAAAGCTTTCAAAACTTCTTTAGTGATGTATAGGATATCATCTTCCTAAGCATAATAGGGCCCTGGGCAACCTGGTATAGTGGAAGGTG
>VYZT01056784.1:0-21056 GCA_013400735.1 Pomatostomus ruficeps | reverse complement strand
AAAACACAGGAATAAGGCAGAAAACCCAGGAATAAGGCAGAAAACCCAGGAATAAGGCAGAAAACACAGGAATAAGGTAAAAAACTTTCCTGGAGGTCCTGAATCCACCGCTCCTCCCTTCTGTACCCATCTCCCCTCCCAGCTCCGGGTCCCCCTGGCCGTGGTTGGACTTTTCCCCCATTTCTTTCCCCGAGGCAGTGATGGATTCCCGGCTTTCCATTTGCAGCCATGGAAACCATTGATTGCTGCTAATGAAGGCTCCCCACCCTCCCGGACCGGCTGGCAGCGCACGGGATGCGCTGGGATGTTTTCCAGCATCCTGGGATGTTTTCCCAGCCCGGGTTTTCCAGTGAGGGCTCCCGGGCAGCCTCAGCCCCTCTGCTCCCTGCCCAGCCCCAGTTCTGGACGCCTGGGGCTCTTTCCAGGTCCCAGGGTGTTGCTGAGATGGTGGAAATTGGGATGATTTCCATCAAACTCTCCCAGGTTCTGGCAGCTTCCTGCAAGGATCGGGGCAAATCTGCCTGGTCTGGGGAGCCTCCCAGCCTGAAAAATTAATGCACCTCAATAAATACCCACTCAGGGATCAATTAATCCCCAGGAAGAGCCTGTTCTGCTTGGATGGGAATTCTGGGCATGGATTCTCAGCATCCCCATCTCAGCTCCTCCAGGATATTTCCACCTCCGTGGTTTTCCACAAAAGCTCCTTCCAAGCCTCAGCTCCCATCTCTCCCCAGCCTTGCCGCCACCAGCCACTCCAATCTGCAGCTGCTCGCTGGATTTTTAGTGATTCTTCTTTATATTTAAAGCGATTCTGGAAAAAAAAAAAAATTAAAAAAAAAAAAGGCAGCAAAAAAGTTTATGGCAATTTACGCTGCTTTGTAATTAGAGCCAGTGATTAGAAAATCTTTCGCTTCGTGATGGAGTTTTCCTTTAAAGAGAAAAAAAAAAAAGGAAAAAAACCCAAAAAGGGAATAGAAAAAGGCCGCCAAAAGAGCTCAAAGACTGGAATTAACCAGATTATATCTCATTACTTCCAAATGGAAAGGAAAGTTACAGCCTATTAGAGCGGTTGCATCTGCAGCTGGGCAGGAAGGGAAGCGAATTCCCTCCACGGCACCAGGCTCGGGCACGGCACTGGCTTGCAATTGGCTTGGGGGGCTGATATTTTTCCAGATTTTCCACTGCTGGAAGGGAATAAATGGCTTTTTATCAATTTATGTCTCTTTTGTTCTCCCAGGGAAAGGCCACCCTGGTTCCAGCCCCTGTAAAGGCCAGAGCTGATTAAACACCGCAGCCTCAGCAGGAGCATCTCCCTCCGCAGGGCCATTCCTGGGTGCTGCTCCTGCATCCTGAGGGGGAAAAGGAAGAATTTGGGTGCCTAAAAGGAGAGGTTTGACTGCCCTGAGGGGTGTGGGAGCCGAATTCCAGAGGAACTCAGGTCAAGGGGCTCCCGTGGATCCAGGGCTGGCTGGATCCTGTCCTTGCTGGATCCCTCATGGTCCATCCTGACCTCACCAGCAGCTCATCCCAGCACCAGGGGAGAGCTCCAGCATTTATTTTTTCCCAGGAGAAGTTGTGAAAGCACAAAAAATGAACTCAGCAGAACAGGGAGGGGTTTGTTCGGCAGAGCCTCAGCACTCCAAAGCTTTGGGGCTTTCATTTCCCAACTGCGTCTCAGGGAAGGTTTCTCATTACTTGGGAAGACTCCCGGGAGATTCATCCTGCTGGAAAAGGGTTTTGGTTGAGGGAAGGAGCAGCAGAGACCCAACACAATCATCGCACATGGGGGGGTTGGATGAGGCTTGGAACAACCCGGGATAGGGAAGGGGTCCCTGCTGCTGGAACGGGATAAGATTTAAGATCCCTTCCGATCCAAACTCTTCCGGGATTCTGGGATTCCATGGGCTCACACTGTGGCATTCCAGCTGTGAAATCCCACCCTGTGTGCCAGGACTTCCTCATCTCCAGGTTCTGGGGAGTTTTCAGCAGGAAATTTTCTTTTGAGGTGAAACCTGAGATTTTTAATTTGCTTTTATCGCAGAAGCATCAGGAGGGAGCTGGACAGGAGCTCTCCCCTCCCCAGACCCAGGCTGGGCACCTCAGCACCCTCCGGGTCTCTGCAGCTCTTGGAGAGAGGACAATTGGAACTCTTGGGATGATGCACAGCTCCCACCCTGCTCTGACCTTGCCGGAGCAATTCGGAGCTGGAGACAAATTCAGGCAGACAGGGAAATTCATTTAATTGGAGCTCAGTGTCTTTATCGGCGCTGTCTTCTCCTCCTTTTTCCTCCTCCTAAGGAATTCTTTCATTAGCAAACAACAAAAATTATTTGGGTGCCTGACATCTCCCGAGTGGTGGTGGATTTGCAGCCGGCATTAGCCGGGAAGTTTATCCCAGCCCTTAATAAGCTGGAAGAGCGATGGATGCATTTTGCCTAAACCAGGGGAGCTGATTGGGACCTAAAAATCTGATTCATCTTCGGAGCAGACACCCGTCAGGGGCTGGGAGCGGAGCTCCAGCCAAGGTCGTGCCGATGAGCTGTGCAGGGGAGCTGCAGGCTGGGAAAGAGGGAGAGAAAAGCACAGGGATGTTTGGGGCTCAGAGCTGGGCTTGGCAGGGATTCCGGCTCCTCCACGGAGGAGGATGGGGTCGATCTCCTGTCAGGGGTGCTCCAGGTCAATCCATGACTCTCTTACAGCCAATTCCGGTGTTTTTAGGGTTGGGGAGGAGAGGCTGAAGCCTGGAATGTTGTTGGGAAGGGAAGGAGTTCCTTAGGGCTGCCTTGGGAACACGGGAATGAGAGGAGAGGCAAAAGCTCTGCTTTCCAAGGAGTGACAGATGGAGAGGAAATGGAGCTGCTGAGGAGCTCAGGGTCAGGGCAGAAAGGCTTTTCAGGGATTTTAGTGTCCTGGGGGATCCATGGAGCCTCCTGCCCTCCCAGATAACTCAGCCCATGGAACTCCCCTGGAGTGAGGGGAAACTTTGCTGCTCCCTGAGCTCTGCCAGAAAGGGGAGAACAGCCCCATTGGGGATTTGGGGTCCTAAACCCCATCCCTGACTTTACCATTGGATTCCCTCCCTCCCTGGGGATGTTGCAATGAGGTCAGTGAGGAAACCCCAATCCAGAGCCCGGCTTGGGGCAGGAGGGCAGGACAAGCCCAGGCACCCCAAGCCCATCCCACTGTCCCCATCCCGCTCTCCAGAGGACAATTTTGCCAGCACCGAGTGTGAGCTGTCACCATGACAGCCTCATGATTGAAGCTTCCATTAACTTCCATTTCCCTTTTATTTTCCCCACTTTCTTTCCCATTTTTCTCCTTGAAGCTTTGCTTGCCTTAATTTGTTTATTTTTTTCCCTTAAGCTCTGTCACCGCTTCTCTGCTCTAAAAGTCGCTGATCAGTTCTGGGGAGTTGCTGCAGCCCCTCTGCTCCCAGCCAGGCTAAAACGGGACACCCTGAACAATTCCCCCCATTCCTTGTTTTTTGGGAATTCACTCCAATAACTCCCCCCAGTGTGTATTTCCAAGATGTTTTGGATCAGCTCTGGAGAGGATCCTTTTCCTGGGATTGAAACGAGCTCAGCAAAGCACACAGGGCTGGCTCCAAGTTCTCCTACCTGCAGGAGCTGTCTGGGAAAACAACAAAAAAAAAAATCGGGGAAAATGAAACCTTTTTCCTGCCTTTTGAGAGGATTTTTGGTCAAGGTCTTGGGTTTTCCCAAATGGGGACAAGTGACCTTCAATCTCTGCCTGCTCCTTTTTCTGTTTTCCCTTTGGTTTCGTGCTGGGGTCACTCTGCCCTTCCCAGGACTCTGCTCATGGCTCTGGGGTGGGAATGTTGCTCTGGAATTGCAGTGGCCAGAGACAATGGTTAAACAGTGGGAAAAACCTTGGAAAAAACCAACCCGGGCTTGCTGCTGGAGCCTGGATGGGAAATCCTGGCTGTAATCCCACGGTGCAGATCCCTCAACGCATGAAAAAAACTTCAGATTTGGAAAAGGGGCCAAACCCATCCCGTTTTTGCACAGGAAAAGATGGAATTGGCCCATTGAGGAGCTCTGATTTGTTATTCACAGCAACTTTGAAAGCTTTGTAGAGTTTTTGAGGGATCTTTAGGTCCTGCACAGCTCTGGAGTGGCTCATTTTCCACAATCGCCCATAAGTGTCTCCTCCAAAGACAATAAAACTCCCTCGGTTGCCAGGGTTTCCATTTTCATTCGCTCTGGGAGAGCACTGGAGGCTCCTCCTGCTCGTGCAGGTCCTGCTATGCCTGCGTGGAGCAGCAGATGAAGGACCTGGGAGTTACAGCTCGTGATAAACGATGCACAGACCACGGGATCGTTACCAAGCCCTCCTCCGGGAATGCCATCGAGGTTCTCCTGAGCTCTGCTTTCCCCCATGAGAGGATTTTCCAGCCAGGCTCTGCAGATCCCTCAACGCATGAGTGTGGAGGGAGAAAAGCCATTGCTGGGCTTTGATAAGGGAGGTTCTGGAGAAACTGGGAGGTGGAGGCAGCCCCTGGCAGGGATGGGCTCTCCTCTGCCTGCGGGACCTTGCTGGGGAGACAGAGCTGATTTTGGGGCTGAAAACCAGGAATTGACCATTCCTGGGGGTCTGCTTCATTTATCCACATGCTCGGAGCAAAACTCAGCGCTCCCACTGGGCCCATCACCCAGCCCCATCTCCCCAACCATCACCGTTCCGTGTTTCCTCCCTTCCCCATCCAAATCCATCTCAGCCTCTCAGCAAGGACCCAAACCCTTCCTGGAGGGCTGGAAGCTCAGCTGGAGCTGCAGATGGGTCTGTTCTTCCATCTCAAACCCCTTCTCCTTCCCAGGGCCGAGGAAATCCTGAGATTTTCCAGAGTGCAGGGATGAGCAATGAAATCCCAAAGGTTTCTCATTTCACGTTTTCTCTTTGGGGTGATTTTGAGCTGTTTGAGTCTCCCTGGAGATGAATCTCTGTGTTTTAAAGGGTAAAGCTCTCAGCAGAGAGTGGGATTTGGGGTTATGGTTTTCCTGTCCAGACGAGGGTCATTACAGTCGTTTTTAATAAAGATTTATTCTAAGAGAAATAGCACTTATAAAACTTAAATGAATCCACCGAGCTGCTGGGAAAAGGGACAGGTTCTTCGCCAATTATTTTTCTTCAAAAACACTTCAAAGATTAAAAAGAAGAAAAAAAAAAAAAGGAAAGAAGAAGTAGAAGGATCAACCCCTCCACTCATTTATTTATGAATTAATAAAAGCAGGAGAGAAAGGAGCAGTTAACATGCATAGATTTGGAAATCCAGGGGGATTTGGGGATAATGGAACCTGACCTTCTGCCTCCCAGTGCTGGGTTCCAGGCAGGAATTTCTCCACTGGAGCTGAGGAGCTCTGGGGCTGCAGCCCAACTGTTCTCCAAAGGGTTTCTCTGCACACTCAGGCCTGGAAACCCTCCTGTGGACACTTCTCAGCCCCAAAATCCTTCTTTGGGGGTTTTACCTCTTTAATTCTAATTTTTTTTTTTTTTTATTTTACCCAAATCAGAACAGAGGAGCACAGCAAACTTTTGTTTTTCTCTACAAAAACTCTCCTGCAGTTTGGTCTAGAAAAGCTTTTTGTGCTTTAAATTCTCTGATGTTCATTAAACCTCCACGTTCAGACATTAAAAAACCCCGGCACGCCGAGTTCCAAAGCTGCAGGGGAAGGTTTTCCCTGGGCCTGGAGCACGTCCTGCAGCAGCTGCCTCCTTTCCCCAGCAGGATTCTCCAGGGAATTTGATCTTTTCCATGCTGGGAGCAGGACACGAGGGCTGTGCCCTGGACGAAGGTCTTGTTCCCAGGTTTGCTCCTCACAGCCGGACTCTGCAGCTCAAAGGTAATTCAGAACCCTCTTTTAAGATTATTTTACGGTGTTGAGGATCACCGTGAAACGTGAGAAAATGCCACAAATAAGCTGAGTATGAACTTAATTTGTCTCACAAATTAAATCAGATCTGGACTTTGCTGAGGCAAATCAGCCTGTGGAACTCACAAGAAATAATTAGGAATATTCAGTTCATTTTAAACAATGAAAAAATTAAAATCAGAGAGTTTTAAGGGATAAACCCCATATTCTGCAGGTTTTGATGCTGGAAACTCTGGGTTTTTTCCATATCGAATTTCCATTCCATCAGCTGGAGGAGCTGTTTGTGTTGGAGCTGAGGCACAGGCGGATGCTCCGTGCCTGGGATGCTTTCCTGATTCTTGATGTGCACCCTGACCTGCACAAAGGTGCTGAGGAGAGCTGGAACCTCACCAGGTTAGGGCCAGAAAATCTCATGGGAGAGAGATTTACAATGCAGCCAGCCTGGAACCCCCCTGCAAACCCTTCCCAGGCTCACCAAGGCCCAACTCAGGATGAACTCCATGGGATGTCAGGCCCCACCAGCCTTGAAGGGGAGCTCAGCACCTTGGGCCACTCCTTTGCTTTTAATTTTAAGATGGAGGAAGAAATTGTAATGAAAAGGGAGGAGGGGAAGCAGCATTTGATACCTGAGCCTGAATCTTTTGTGTCTCCAGGAGGAGATTTCGCTGCCGGTTAATTCCCACTCCCTGTTCTCGACGGTTTCTCCCCTCCCGCGCCGCCGTGGATAACGGATTCCCACCAAACCCCTCTTTATTCTCCAGGCAGGGCTCATTTCCCACTGCCTCTTTCAGACCACAAGGGCAAGGGAAAATAATAAGCACTCAGAGCTCTGTGTTCAAGTTAAGGACCGTGATTATCCTTTTGGAGTGCCGGAGCCGGCGTGCGCGCGGCGCCGGAGGTTTATTTTAAGTGCATCTCTTTGGAGGGCACAAATAGGTGTTTACACTTGGAGGAGGTGGAGAAAAGCAGCCAGGACCGCTTAATCTCCCCGGAAAAATGCTGGGCTCTGGCCTCGTGTGGGCATCCAATTTAAAGGCATCAAGTCCGTGCCATGGGAGTGTCGCTCTTAAAGCTGAGATTAGGGAACGGCTCAGGATTAGTGAAATAATGGTCAAAATTACTCAAGCTGGTTTCGTAATACTTGATTGTTTCATAAAGCCTGATTTAGTTTGTTAAAATCGGGCTGGGCAGAGCTGCTCTGGCTTCAGCACCAGCTTGTGGCTGCAAAATCGTGTGAAAAAAAGCGCCAGAAGAAGGATATTGCTAAATAAACAACTTGGCTTCTCAAAGTGACTTTGGAAAGACGCGCGGAGATCACAGGATTCTTGCTCGAAATCAGATTTGGGTCTGGGCGCCGAGCAGGGCACCAGAAATGGGTGTGAGGGGCAGATCCAGCTCGCTCGGGGCTCACAAACAAGTTGTTCGTGCTCACAGGTCGCTTATGGATCTCACCTCCCTGAGGACCTTTCCCTGCGTCTTCATCCATCGCGTCTCCGCGGGCAGAGAGCAGAGCCCCCGGCCGCGCCTCGTCCTCTCCCGCTCGCCATTAAAATGTCAATATTTGCAGCCCTGCTCGGTGACACCCCGAGGTGCCCATGCCACCCGGGCTGGATCAACACCTGCCAATCGCACCCCGCCGGGGCGGGAGGAGGACGGCGACCCGGCCGGGCGCACAAAGGCGCCGCGATGAGAACAAATTGCCTTGTCAAAGAGGAGGGCAGCTCTGCTCTTAATGGAAATAATGGTAGATTACACGGGCTTTTGTCACACAATATAATCAAAGGCAGGATCAAAGGGAGGGAATACAGCAAATGGTTAGCAGGCAAGACATGCTAATGAGATAAAAACGCTCGCCTTGCCACCTCTCCGAGCTTCAATCGAAGGATAATTGATACTAAATAATGTAATTTTGAGCTGTGGTGAAATGCACTTAAAACCAGCAGACAAGGCTGCGAAAATGTTTTAGTTTTTCTGTTACTCTGCTGTCATTTCTGGCACTTTTTTTCCCCCGGCCGTGTGGCTGCTGATGGTGTGTGTGGGAGCTGTTAAAAAGAGAGAATAAGTGGAAAAAAGCCGATTTTGGTGAAATATTGGCGCATTTGCACCACTTTAACCCAGCCCCTGGGGCAGGAGCAGGTCAGTGCTGTTGGGCTGGGTTTGGGTTTGGGCAGAGGGGACGGCCCAGTGGTGACAGTGGCACAGAGACCCCGGGGATGGCAGTGCCACCTCTGCTGGCACCAGGAGCTCTCAGGCAGCAGCAAATTTCAGCTGCTGTTCCCACCTGCCCTGGGAAACGCAACCGGAGGCTGCTGTGATTGCAATGGGAAGCGATGCAGTTAAAGGATTCTGCAGCAGCAACGCAGTGAAGTGCAAAGGCCTCGCGTGGGGTGGTGGCCAAGGATGGGATTTTATCCCCTGGAGCCACGTTGGCTGAAGCTCCGCTGAGTCTCAGGCAGCCCCAGGAATTCCTGATCATCTGAAACTCTTCTTCCCCTGGAAAACTCCTGCCCTGCCTGCTTTGTGGGAAAATAAAAATGCCAGATTCGACAGAGCTTAAATATCTCCCAGTGCTTTCCCATGGCCCTTCCTACATGTTTTGGGGTAAACCCAACCCCTGGCACTGCTGCATTTCAGACTTTGCCATCCACGCTGGATTTCACAGCTGACTGAAGACGCAGAATTCCCTTCCTCCTTTGCAGGACTCCTCCATGTTTTGTTTCCCAGCCCACTGCGGGCCATGAAAGATTCACGGAGATCATGGAAGCACCAGCTCCGAGGGCCCTTCAATCACCACCCTCCGCACCCAGCTGGCAGCTCCGGCTCTCCTGAGAGCCTCCGGAGGCTGGAGCAGCTGGGAAGATGTTGTAAAGTAATTCCCGAGATCCAAAGGCAAGGAGCAGGGCAGGAAGTCGGATGCTGCCCGGGGACAGCAGGACAAGGAGCCCCGCTCGGGGCAGGGCTGATCCAAGGAGCCGTTTATATCCAGCCCGGAAGATCCCGTGTGTGGAAAAACTCACTCAGGAGTCTCAGGCTTCCAGCAATGACTTCATGCCCCAAAATAGGAGCATTACAGCAGGGAAAAGCTGTGAATTAAGAAATAAGGAGCTGTCATCCTGTGAGGAGCGTCTCTGGATCTGGAGGGGAAATCTTAATCCCTGCCCCCAGTTAACAACCCCCAGTCCCATCCGGCTTTCCTGGGGAGACCTCCGGAGCGCATCCCTATTTTTAACGTGTTCCAATTGCAGCAAGGATCTGCGAGGAGGAAGATCCATGAATTCTTTGCTGAGTGTGGGTGGAGGAGAGATTTGAGAGATTTTCTGGGGTCCAATAACAGCTGATCCATGCAAGAGCGTTCCTTGCTCTTCCCAAGGTAGGAAGAGCTCTGTGACAAATGCAAAGAATGGCAACTTAAAAATGATAATTACTCTGGTGGTTGCAGATTTGAATTTTTTTTTTTTTTTTTTTTTACTTAAAAGTTCCTTGTGGCAAAATTAATCAAATCAGGACATTCCCCAGAAACTTTTGGTGTTGTTTATTTATTGTAGGAGTTCGGCTGAGCAGCTTCCCTGCAGAAAGAAAACTGTTCTGTGTCAAGGAAAATAAATAATGAAAAATAAAGGATCTCTCCTCCTGCATTTCCAACCCCCTCTTTGCTGACGGATGCCGCAGGCAATTACTGAGGATAAATTAAGACTAATTATGCCAGATCTCTTCTGAAGGTTCTGAAGAACCTTGGAAGCACTTCTTCACATCGGGATGCCCTGCAGGGTTCAACAGCGCAGGAGAGCTGTGGGATCCAGGTTCCTGAAATGGCCATGGATTGAGGGGATGAGGGAGGAATAACCCACGGATCCAGCTCAGCCGGACGCCCGGAAACACCAGCAATGCCTGAATCCCAGTGCACTCCCAGACACCGCCACCAGGCCTCTGGCATTTGAAGCTTTCTGACCCCACCGTGCTGAATTTCTCTCCTGAGAATCATTAAAATCCCCATTTTTCCTCTTTCCCAGCTCCTTTGTGACCACTACCACGCCCTCCTCTCCTTGCCTCCCTCTGCCCTGGTTCTGCATAACCCAATCATTGCCTTTCGTGGCCTCTTTTCCCTCTGGGCCAAGGTTTAGGCTGCAGTTTGTGTCCCATGAGCAGGAAAACCTGCGGCGCTTCCACTCGGACACAGCCGCTGGCAGAGGCTGGCACAGGCTGTGACACCAACGGCTGTGCTGGGGCAGGGCTGGGCCGGGAGTTGCTCACATCCAGTCCAGAGGATCCCACGTGTGGAAAAACTCAGGAATCTCAGAGATGGGCCCTAAACAATCTGTGTTCTGCACCCCTCAACAGCTCCTCTGGAGTTTTGGGGGGAAGGCCAAGGAGCAGAGCTGCTGAAAGAATGGGATGGGATGGGATGGGATGGAATGGAATGGAATGGAATGGAATGGAATGGAATGGAATGGAATGGAATGGAATGGATGGAGAGGATTGGAATGGAATGGGATGAATGGGATGGAATGGAATGGGATGGAATGGAATGGAATGGAATGGAATGGAATGGAATGGAATGGAATGGAATGGATGGAGAGGATTGGATTGGAATGGAATGGAATGGAATGGAATGGAATGGAATGGAATGGAATGGATGGAGTGCCTTATTAATATCTGCTCTGGTTTTAAGAGTTCAAGAGTCAGGTGAGAATGTTTGCATATTGGAGCCATATTTCATAAAATCATGGAATTGAAGAAAGGCTTGGGTTGGAAGGGACCTTAAAGCTCATCCAATCCCACTCTCCAACACCTCCCACTGTCCCAGGCTGCTCCAAGCCCCGTCCAGCCTGGCCTTGGGCACTGCCAGGGATCCAGGGGCAGCCACAGCTGCTCTGTGCCAGGGCCTCCCCTCCCTCACGGGGGAGAATTCCTCCCTAACATCCAACAGCATTCCAATGGTTTGTGGACCTCCAATGCCCCCTGTGATGTAAAGGAAACAGAGAAAAGTGGGGTTGGAGATGGGATGAGCTCTTGTTCTTGCTTTGGGCAGGTCAGCGTTCAAATTCCTCTTTTCTGGATAACACTTTCCATGGCTGCCTTCATCCTCTCCAGAGAAAACCAAGGAAGACAAAACACACACAGGCAAACCCAGGGAGGTTCTTACACCTGCTCGGACAACGGGTTTGAAGTGTTGGTGCAAATCTGCTCAGGGAGAGGATGAACGTCCTGTTCCTTGAGATGTGCTGGCCGAGGCGTCACAGCCCCTGAAGTGTCTGTGCTTCCCAGAACAGGAGGATCCCTTCCCTGGACATCTGATGGTGTGGTTGTGGTTGTTATGGGGATGCTGAAGTGATTTCTGACAATATCAGAAAGGATCCAAGTGGTTTATTCCATTTATAGCCTCGTGCATGTGGATGGTGGGAGCAGTTAAGGAAGCTCGAGTGGGATCCACCACCAGCCACGCGCTGAGTGTCTCAGCTCTTCTCCTGAGAGGACCCGACCACTTCCAGCAGCCTTTTCCCACTCTCACTGAGGGTGAGAGGCTCACAGAGCCTGGGATTCCTCTCATGGAGGGAAAGGAACCCATGGAAAAATGGTTCAGCTCGGGCCAGAAAAAAGAGGAGTTGTCCCTTCCTGAATTCCCAGTAAATCTGGGGAGAAAGGCGTGAACCCTTTAAAAAATATTTCCTCTGCCCCCTTTCCATCTCTTCTCAAGCGAGGGGATAAAGCTGCAAACCGAACAGGCAGAAGCCACATTTTAATGGTGTGAAAATGTGTCCCTTTGAGGTGGCTGATGGCTGCCTCGCACTGTTTTCGGCCATAAGGCTGTGGTGAAATTCAGGATGAGTCAGGGTTTGGGATACCCAAGAGGGCATTTCCGAGTAAATCTACTCCAGTCTGGAAGGTAGAAACGTCCAGGTCTCATTGTCAATGTTTTTATTGGCCTTTATGAGTTGAGCTGGGAGCTGGAGGACATCAGAGGCTGCCCGGGCTCTGCTGAGCTGAGGGGAGAAGCCGAGGTGAGAATTTTATATAACTCGCCTGTGGTCAGGAGCGGCGCCGCCGCCAGACGCTGCCTGGGCAGGGTATATTTAGAAATGAGTTAAACAGAGCGTTCAGCCACCTGGGACGGGAGCAGCGGCTCCGAGCGCTGCTGGAATCACACACGTGGGCTTTCCGTGGCCATCGCTCCCCGTGGCTCCCTGCGTGGAACAGGGACGGAGGCACCCGCAGTGTCCTTGCTCCTTGGCTGCTCTCCAGACTCTTCCCAGCCTCACCCGACTTTCTCCTCGCGTGAAGCAACGCCTGAACCTCCTCCAGTTTTGACACTGAGGAACTTTCTTTGCAACGTGAAGAGTCCTGGAGGAAATGTTTTCAACCCGTGGGAGTGGAAAAAGGAGATTAAACATGAAAGAAAGATGAAGCGCCGCGCCTCAGAGCAGCGATACCTGCGCTCAGCCGGCGCCTAATGCAGGGATCCGCGCGGAGCCTCCCCGGAGAGGGGCTGAGCGTTGCTGCTCCTCCAGCCCAACCCTGCAGCCAGCAGCTTTGAACAGCAGCTTTATTCCCTGGAAAGAAAGAATCAAGAGGTTGATGCTGTGAAGTCGGGATGGTTGGGAAAGATCCCGGAGTCGGGGATGACTCAACACTGCTGAGAATTTCCCCTCTTTCCCGTGGTTGGAATGGGATGGTCTATAAGCTACACTTGTGTGTTGTTCTCCGGGGCAGTTTTTCCTGCTTTTTGCCCTTTTTTGCAAACATTTGGAGGTTTCTGGATGAGTCTGATCCGGCTGCTCCCAGCTCCCTTCTCCAGCCCTCCATTAACGCTGGGCTCACACTTTCTGAGGGTCTCCCTCCAGGTTTCTCGCTCGTGGAAACCAAATGATCCCAGCTGAGGCTGCTGGACTTGAGACCACACTCGATGTTTCTGGTTTTATTTAGTGCAGAGCTCCCTATTGACCAGAGACCTCCTTTTCACACTTGTTTCCCTCTGGCCTGTAGAGTGGGGAGGAAAAAGAAGGTTCTGGAATATCCTTTGTTGCCTTCAGTGATCAGCGTATTTTAGGGTTTATTTCATTTCTTTACAAACAAATGTAAGAGAGATGGAAATTTCTGGGTTTTCCCTTTAAAGCACAAAAGGTCATGTTAATTAACCACCCTCGTTCTGACAAGCAGCGCTAAGGACTGAGTGAAGAATTTCTCCTGTTCCTGCCTGCGTGTGGGAGTTTGGATGATAAGGCTACTCCAAAGCACATAATCCCATCATTGTAATGTCTCTGGACTGTCATGTAAACTCAATAACGTGTCACTCTCTTCCTTTTCCTGCTATTAAATTAAATGAACTGGAGTTTGAAAGGGGAAGGTGGGAATTAACTCCTTAAATCCTGAATTCCCACAAGAGACATTCAGACAAAGGTCCATGGAAGTTTTCCCTGCCCTCTAAAACAAAGTGCTGAGTGATACCTAAAACAAACCTCCATCAGCTGGAAAAGCCACAGCTTCCTTTGTGTTTTTAGACCCTTTTTGTTCTGCTCATTTGGGGAAAGTGTTTCATTTGAAAAACACCTGCCCTCATTCAGAAAGGAATGAATCGGGATAATAAATCCCACTCCCTTGTCATTCATTGAACTGGGAGCTCTCAGAGATTTTTTTTTTCTCTTTCCAACTGTTATAAAATAGACCAAAAGAGGGCTATTTTAGATCAATAATCTTTTTTTCCCCCTCTCCCTTGATATTCCAGGTCAGCTGGCAAATGGAGAATTGTTCTTTGCAGAGTTCTAAAGCGCTCCCGTTATCACCCATCGGAGACGGCCACTTGCCCCAGATAAGGGAGCCCTGTCGGAGCCAATGGGCAATAAAGGGAATTGCCTTTGGAATGAGCAGCTGTCAGGTCTGCCCTTGACAGTACCTTCCTCCCTGCTGCAGCCCCGTCCTGCCTTTGGATGCCTCGGCACAGGGATGAGCAGCCCTCAGTCCCTCCCGATTCCCTTCATTCCCGTTTCTCCTGCTCGTTTCCAGCCCGAGCAGTTCCTGCCGCGCTGCTCCGTGTCAGAAATCCATTAAGGAACTTTGCATTTTGATGGGAGACGTGGAAGTGCCATCTGCTACCCAACGGCTGCGCTTCCTGTGCTGCCCAAATCCTGCCGAACACCGCCAATGTCACCGGGAGCGCTCGAGCCGCCGCTCACATTCCCGTTATTAGCAAATTAAGAGACGCTTCCCGCTGTTGATTTCCTCATTGAAAGGCTGTGCTGGGACAAAAATCCCCCTGTTCCTGGGCCTGGATGTAATTCCGCCACAGCACTGATCTTTGCTGGGCTGAGACGGGTGTTATTCCACAGCTGGTGTTGTTCTCCACAGCCGCATTCCTAACGCTGGGAAAGGCATTTCCTTATCAAACAGCTTCATTTAAGTCTAATTAGAGAGAGGCCCACGGGTGACTCCGGAATATCCTCCCCTCCGGCGGCACTCCCTGGAGCACCCCAGGATGTGTGCTTGAGGAATCTGACAGCGGGAAAAGCGCTCGGCTCCAGCAGGGAAAGTGCGGCTTTATTGGGGCATTAAACGCAGCCAGGCAGCGATTTCCGTGCTGATGGAGAGCACTGGGTACCATGAGGAACAGCACCGGAGCCGTGATGGGCTTCCCGTGGAGCGGATACGGCTCGGGGTAATGGCAGCAGCATCTGCCTCCTCGGAAGGATCCGAGATCCCGAGCAGTGCCGGAATGTGGGCAGGGGAGGAGGTGAGCGACTCCGAGCAGGGGTTCGATGGGGTGGGCAGGGATTTGAAGGGCTCCTGCTGCTCTCTCAAGGTGCAGGAGGTCGGTATGGGGCAAGGGGGAGTTTTCTGAAGAGGGGAATTTCAGAGACTTCAGGCCTGGCACAGATTTCCCAGGGAAGCTCTGGAGTCCCCCTCCCTGGAAAGATCTAAAAGATGTGCAGATGTGGCACTTAGGGACATGGCTTAGTGGCGGCCTCAGCAGTGCTGGGACTTGTTTTTTGAGGCCTTCTCCAACCTCAGTGATTCCATGATCCTTTTTGTTTGCTGTGCTGATGTTCATCTGGGTAACAGAGACAAAGTGACTTTTAGGCAGGGAAAACAATGCCCCTGAAATGCTCCTGTTTGGCTCTGGAAAAAAGTTAAATGAGTACATTAAAATCATGGAATCATGGAATCTCCTGAGTTGGGGAGGAACCAAAAGGATCATTGAAGTGCAGCTCCTTTCTCTGCCCAGGACAACCCCAAAAATCCCAGCCTGTGCCTCAGAGCGCTGGCCCAATATTAGGCTCAGACAACCTTCCCTCGGACCTCCAAGGACAGCAAAGATGGAGAAGGATTCAATGGACAGGGGCACCAACTCCCACCCCAATGTCCCTTCCCTGCTTTTCTCAGCTTGGATCATCTTTCCCAGCTCGATCCCCGTCCGTCACTCCTGTGCTCTCCTGCACCAGGGTATTGCTGCAGAGGGTTTGGAAGGTAAGAGGAGTTGGGTTATTTATTTGTATCCTTTTCCTCCCCAAATGCGCTGAATAATGACTTCTGTGAGTGCCGTGGCCAGTGGGAACAAAGCTCCCTGGTGCCAGCTGGGAATGCCACTCACACTGGTGGCTTTAGATCAGGAGGAGTGTTTATCTCCTCCAAATCCCATCTGAAATAACCAGGATTTCAGTCATCTGGCTCCTTGGAGGCTCTGATTTCATCTGGTGGAGGTTTTTGGGATGCGTCCCTGTCAGATCCCAGCACATCCTGGGGACCAGACGGGTGCAATGCTCCACCCCCATCCACGTGCGGGTCTTGGCAGGGATTGTCATTGTCCCATCAATGTGATTGAAGAAGGCAGAAAAAAGCAGGGGTTGTGATGAGAAATGACCAGGAAGGAGAGCCAGGTTTCCCGAAAACCTGCAAGTCCTGTTTCCAATCCTGTCACAAAGCCAGGACTCGCAGGCTCTGCACAAACCCTTCACAGCTTCATTGGAGTGTCTCATTTTGTTGTATTGACCCAGGAGGGTTTGGGAGCTCCGTGAAATCACTGCTGTTCTGTCAATTGATTCAGCCTCAAAGAAGCTGCCACTTCCAGCATTCCCCAGCACACACAAGAATCCTAAATATTGCTGCTTCAAGGGTTTGGGGGGTTGAAATCCATTTGGATTATTTAGCAGAAGCAAAAGGCTGCCCTGAGTGTGACGGGACTGGACAGAGATCACAGAGCCCTGCCCAGAGAGAGACAGGATTTATCCCTGGAGGCACAGGTGAGGTCAAGGCAACCTTGGCCCCCTCCAGACCTCAATTAGCAAAACCAGGAGTGAAATAAAAGGCTGGAGAATAAACCCTGGCCCTGCTCCCGGTGTCGGGCTGGGGGTTATCAGAGGCACAGCTGGGCACGGGACCATCCCAGTACATCCCAGTGCGTGTCCGTCGGAATCCACACAGCTCTACCCCCGAGGACTCCAGCCCACCTGGGATTATTGGGTTCTTTAGCCCGGGCAATGCTCACAAAACCTCCCTCAGGGCCCTCACTGTGCTGTGAATCCATGGGACACTCCCAGCTATTCCCAGCGCTGGTGCCCTGCAGCAGCAAGGAGGAAATTCGGCTCCAAAACATCCCAGGCAGGGAGCCAGGGAGTTCAAATTCCCCCATCCCTGGCACCCACCTGCTCGGCAAAGGCCAGGGGGCGAGCACGGCCGGAGGAGCCCAATCCCTGCTGCTTCCTGCTGGGCTCCCATGCGATGTTTGACGCTGATTCCTCACATGAGCTCCAATGCCTGTCGCAGCGGGCGGATGGTGGATGCCGGAACCTTCCGGAAGTGTCTCCTGTAGGAAGCTGCTCAGCAGGGCCAGCATCTCACACACACAGTCACACACACCGGAGAGCTTCGGAACACACACACGGTCACACACACGGTCACACACACGGTCACACACACCGGAGAGCTTTGGAACACACACACGGTCACACACACGGTCACACACACAGTCACACACACACAGTCACACACACGCGGTCACACACACGGTGACACACACTGGATACCTTCGGAAATGAGTTGACGGCACAGAGGCAGGAAGGTCTGTGTGTAGAGTTCCACAGGGGAGGTTTATTCCAGCCACGCGCGTGAAGGGGTCCAGGGACGAAGACCAAAAACGTGGGAGGGTCCATGAGTTTATTTTTGACACCTCCTGTCCCCGGGTTTATATCCAGGTTGGAGGGCGTATCAGGGTCAATGATCTGAGGGCACGGGGACGGTGCACAGGCGGGGCCAGGGTATGGGAGCCAATTGGGAAACTCTGGGGGAGTGGCGATGGAGCGAGGGCCAATGGGGGAACGGGGAAGGGAGAACATTCTAGAGCAGGGACAGATAAGGTAAAGAGGGGTGAGGAGGCCAAGGGGAAGCAGAGCTGGGGTGCATCAACATAACAGAACAAAGCATCCTGGGGGAAGCCCTTTCTGTCTCCCTGACTGGGGAGGATCTCTATTCTTAGGGACTGTCCCACCAGTGGGCTCTCTTGGTCCCTTGTTCCGTAGGCCTCTGCAAAATCCCTGAGCTCTCCAGAGGAAAATGTCTCTCCAAAGCTCTTTAAAACCCCAAACGTTGCTTCACCCTCGCGCCGAGCCCTCCTTTGGCAGAGCTGTCTCCCATCCGCGCTTCCGCCGCCTCCCCGCTGCTCCCGGCTACCGATCCCCGGCTCCTCCAGCGATAATTTCTCGAGGTCGTCGGATCAAGCGAAGCAATTTGGAATAAATTGTGGTCACTTCAGGCTTTTGCATTAAACTCTGAACTTTGGGAGCTTCTCTGCACTGGAACTGTCAGCGCCGGGCATCCCGAGGGGGTTTGTATTTATTTATATCCAAAGCGCTTCCTTGCGGAGCAACCTGCAGGGGCTGAGGAGATCAGAGGGAAGGAGGGAGGGAGGGAGGGGGAAACAAGGAGTGTGTCTTTGGCCTTTCTTTCCTCTCTTAAAACCCAACGGCAGCTTTGAGCATAATGACCTCAGTTTGTGAGAGAGGCCAGGAACAGGTCAGTGCGGGGTCGAATTCAGCAAAAACAACCCTTAAAGGGGATTTTCTGCCTCTGAAACTCCTTCCTGAGGTTTGGGCTGTGCCTTTGCTCTCCCTGTAGTGTAGGGATCATGGGAGAACCTCCACGGACCCCCAAAGCCAGGAGATAAAGGTGAAAACACAATAAAACTGCAAACATTATCTGCTTTCTGCAGCCCTTGTTACTGGGAGGGGAGGGGAGAAGGCTAAAAGTTGTTTATTTGAGATCATTTTAGCATCTTCGGAAATATATTTTTAACTCTATGTTAAAATTCACATTTTTTTTGTAAAAGAGCTGGAAAATCATGTAATCGTGGAAAGGTTGGGTTGGAATGGAGCTTAAAGGTCTTCTAGATCCAACCCCCTGCCATGGGCAGGGATAAAAATCACACTTTGGTCCCCCTTTTATCCCATTTTGCAACACCTTGGATCAGCCCTCAGCGAATCTCCCTCGAAGTTCTGGGAAACTTGAAATATTAATGGAGGAAGGAGCTGATTTCTGACACCTCCTGCCCCAGTGGCTGCTGGAGCCGCCGCGTCCCCTCCCTCCCGGGGTGAGTCCGGCTGGAAGGGATGATGGAATTAGAGTCCAGCTCCATGACAAGCCCATCTGCTGGCGCTGGCCTGACCTACATGAGGTGAAATGAGATGTGCTGGGCTCCATCCAGCTCCTGCAGCAGGAACGGAGCCCCATGGGCAGCAGAGAGGAGCCCTGGCCAGCTGCAGGGATGGAAAATCCCATGGGACAGGCACCTTTTGGGTCCCTGTATCCCAATTCAACCCCATTTGACACACGTAAGTCTGAAAACTCACAGAAAATGGAAATTTAAAATAGTCAGGAGCTTTATCTCCATTCACATGAATCCAGGTGCTGTTTTATTTCAGGAAAACTCCAAATACAGGGAATTTCGTGGTGCATCCGTGGCTTACACACCTACTAAAATTTGAAGACCTGCAGATGCACTTTTCCTTCCTCATATTCCCAGCCCAGGCCTATTAGAGCAGATGGAAAGTTTACCCTTCCCAATCTCGTGCTATCTCTGCATGTAAATGAAGAAATTTGAGCTTAAAACCTGTCAAGCCAACACCTTCCCCCAGGATTCAATTGACTTTGAAATTGTTCGCTTCAAAAAACACCCAAACAAACAGGGAAAGATCCCAAAAGGAAGAGAATTAATAAGGGCAGTGTTTTCTAATATGCACACTAAACAAATCCTTCAATCTAAATGAAATCTATATTGCAGGCACTTGCTGGTTTTGAGCCGAGCCCAGGCTGCTCTGGCTCTGCATCCATCCGAATTTCATGCTTCCCTTTGAACCCGGCTTATCGGAAACGGTGCCTTTCTTTCTGCCCTGCCTTCCGGAGGGCTTCTGGAATTCAAGTCAAAGCAAGAGCCTGCACGGAAAGGAGGAAATTAACGGTGCTGTGTCCTTGTCCTTCCCACGGGTGTCCTGGTCAGGATGGCCGCGATTTGGGTATCACCCCCCGTGGGGACCCACCCTGCTAAAATCCTGCTCCTTCCTATCATCCAGGGGAAGATTTCCTGGGTTTGGGTGTTTTGAAGATTTTTATCAGACAAACCTAATCCTGCACTGCTGTGGCTGCCGGGGATTTATTCCTGGACCTGTGACATTTGCATCTATGACAACAGGTTTCCCTCAGTCTGGGGGGCGTTTCATCTCTCTCCAATTGATCACACATTCCGCAGGGATAAGGTGCCCCCAGCACCCATTTTCTAATGGATGTGAATTTTTACCTCTTCCAGTGCAAAAATCAAGATTGTTCCAACTCAAAAAGGCTTTTGTTACCTGTAAGAGACGGTCCGAAGACCCTTTTCATCTGCCTCACGATCATCTATGGACTGAGAATGATCCCCCCCGAAAGAACAAGGGCAAGAGGACCTCGTGAGAATCCTGGCCAAAATCAACGTGAGATGACTGCTCCACAGGTGTGTTCGCTGGGAGGCCGAAGTGTGAAAGGGTCGGAATGTCCCAGACGCTTGTGCCTGCTTAGCCCAGGAACAGGTTGTTTTGGTATTGTTCCTCCATCATCCAAGCAGGAAGGGACTGGAGTGTGGGAGGGGAGCCCCCCTATGCCTACGCTTGTACCTGTCCCCTCGAACGATGGACACCATTACCTCACCTTTTGGCCAATTGCCCCTCGCCTCGAAAAGAACTATAAAATGACTGTCTGAGAAGACCCCTACGAGATCTCCCCACGGAAGACGACGGATGTATTGGCTGGACCACGAGGATTCCATCGGGCCGTTGGTAGCTATACCCTTTCCCCCCATCTTTTCCCTCTCTTTTCTCTTCCCTTCCCTTTGCATAATTGTGTTTTGGCACGCAATAAAGTGCATTGTTGTGATTAAGGCAAAAATTCCCCGTTGGTGTTTCTTTTGCACTCTGAGATTCAGGTAATGAACCATCACGAATCCTGCTCTATGTTAGCGGATCGTGACATTACCTCTGTGGGCAGTGCAGGAGATCCACACACCCCGACCATCCCTCACATCATCCCCAGTGTGCCAGAGAGGGAATTAGGAAGGCAATTCCTTCTCTGTTCAGTTCTTTCTGGGACACCTTTTCCACCAGCCGCTGCTTTGCTGGTGGAAAAGGTCTCCCAAGCCTGAGATATTTTCCCGGTGGATTTGGTTCCCTTCAGTTTTCTGCCGTGAAATGCAGCACTTTGGATCAGAGATTTGGAGATGTGGCTCCAATGAGCACCGAAATGTCCCTGTTTTCTGATCCCTGGTGGTGTTTGGAACAGGCTGCTCAGGGAGGGTGTGGCTGTCCTGTCCCTGGAAGGGTTCAAGGCCAGGCTGGAGGAGGTTTGGAGCCATCTGGGAGAGTGGAAGGTTCCCATGGCAAGGGGTGGAACAAGAGGAACTTTAAGGTGCCTTTCCGCCCAGACCATTCCATGACTCCGAGATTGCCATGAGTGTGGGATCCCCACGGCAGGGAAATGCCCCAACCCATGAAGGACCTTCCAGCCCATCCCCAGATTTTGACTGAAATTGCCCAAACCTGTTCCCAAATCCAGCGGGAAGCCAGCAGAGCTGGACACCCTGCAAAACACTACGAGCAAGAACGAGGGGGAAAACGCTGCGAAATCCCTGCGGGGGCAGAGCAGGAAACCACAGAGAGA